>CM050166.1:436200842-436383342 GCA_027410445.1 Discoglossus pictus
TGCTCTCCTCTCTCGCTCTCTCTCCTCTCTCTCTCCCTCTCTCTCTCCCTCTCCTCTCTCTCTTTCCATCCCTCTCCCTCTCCTCTCTCTATCTCTCCTCTCTCGCTCTCTCTCCTCTCTCTCCTCTCTCTCTCTCCTCTCTTTCTCCGCTCTCTCTCTCTGCTCTCTCTCCTCGCTCGCTCGCTCTCTCTCCTCGCTCGCTCGCTCTCTCTACTCGCTCGCTCTCTCTCCTTGCTCGCTCTCTCTCCTCGCTCTCTCTCTCTCCTCGCTCTCTCTCTCTCCTCGCTCTCTCTCTCTCCTCGCTCTCTCTCTCTCCTCGCTCTCTCTCTCTCCTCGCTCTCTATTCCTCTCTCCTCGCTCTCTATCCTCGCTCGCTCTCTCTCCTCGCTCGCTCGCTCGCTCGCTCTCTCTCCTCGCTCGCTCGCTCTCTCTCCTCGCTCGCTCGCTCTCTCTCCTCGCTTGCTCTCTCTCTCCTCGCTTGCTCTCTATCTCCTCGCTCGCTCTCTCTCTCCTCGCTCGCTCTCTCTCTCCTCGCTCGCTCTCTCCTCGCTCGCTCTCTCCTCGCTCGCTCTCTCCTCGCTCGCTCTCCTCGCTCGCTCTCTCTCTCGCTCGCTCTCTCCTCGCTCGCTCTCTCCTCGCTCGCTCTCTCTCCTCGCTCGCTCTCTCCTCGCTCGCTCTCTCTCCTCGCTCTCTCTCTCTCCTCGCTCGCTCTCTCTCTCCTCGCTCTCTCTCTCTCTCCTCGCTCTCTCTCGCTCTCCTCGCTCTCTCTCGCTCTCCTCGCTCTCTCTCGCTCTCCTCTCTCGCTCGCTCTCTCTCCTCGCTCGCTCTCTCTCCTCGCTCGCTCTCTCTGTTTGCTCGCTCTCTCTCTCCTCTCTCGCTCGCTCTCCTCTCTCTCTCGCTCGCTCTCTCTCTCTCCTCTCTCACTCGCTCGCTCTCTCCTCTGTCGCTCGCTCTCTCTCTCTCCTCGCTCGCTCTCTCTCCTCGCTCGCTCTCTCTCTCTTTTCACTCGCTCTCTCTCTCCTCTGTCTCTCTCTCTCGCTCACTCTCTCTCTCCTCTCTCGCTTGCTCTCTCTCCTCTCGCTCTCTCTTTCCTCTCTCTCTCTCCTCTCTCGCTCGCTCTCGCTCGCTCTCTCTCTCTCCTCTCTCGCTCTCTCTCTCTCCTCTCTCTCGCTCTCTATTCTCTCTCTCCTCTGTCGCTCGCTCTCGCTCGCTCTCTCTCTTTTCTCTCTCGCGCTCTCTCTCCTCTCTCTCCTCTCTCGCTCTCTCTTACCGCTCTCTCTCCTATCTCTCTCTCCTCTCTCGCTCGCTCTCTCCTCTCTCGCTCTCGCTCGCTCTCTCTCTCTCCTCTCTCGCTCGCTCTCTCTCCTCGCTCGCTCGCGCTCTCTCTCTTTTCACTCGCTCTCTCGCTTGCTCTCTCTCGCTCGCTCTCTCTCTCTCCTCTCTTGCTCTCTCTCTCTCCTCTGTCGCTCTCTCTCGCTCACTCTCTCTCTCTCCTCTCTCGCTTGCTCTCTCTCCTCTCTCGCTTGCTCTCTCTCCTCTCTCGTGCTCTCTCTCCTCTCGCTCTCTCTTACCTCTCTCGCTCTTACCTCTCTCGCTCTCTCTCCTATCTCGCTCTCCTCTCTCGCACGCTCTCTCTCTCTCCTCTCTCGCACGCTCTCTCTCTCTCCTCTCTCGCTCTCTCTCTCTCTCTCCTCTCTCGCTCTCTCTCTCTCCTCTCTCGCTCTCTCTCTCTCCTCTCTCGCTCTCTCTCCTCTCTCGCTCTCTCTCCTCTCTCGCTCTCTCTCTTCTCTCTCTCCTCTCTCGCTCTCTCTCTCTCCTCTCTCTCGCTCTCTCTCTCTCCTCTCTCTCGCTCTCTCTCTCTCCTCTCTCTCGCTCTCTCTCTCCTCTGTCGCTCGCTCTCGCTCGCTCTCTCTCTCGCGCTCTCTCTCCTCTCTCGCTCTCTCTTACCGCTCTCTCTCCTCTCTCTCTCTCCTCTCTCGCTCGCTCTCTCCTCTCTCGCTCTCCTCTCTCTCTCTCGCTCTCTCTCTCTCCGCTCTCTCTCTCTCTCCTCTCTCGCTCTCTCTCCTCTCTCTCTCTCCTCTCTCGCTCTCTCTCCTCTCTCTCTCTCCTCTCTCTCTTTCTCCGCTCTCTCTCTCTGCTCTCTCTCGCTCTCTCCTCTCTCGCTCTCTCCTCTCTCGCTCGCTCTCTCTCTCTTCCCTCTCTCTCTCTCTTCCCTCTCTCTCTCTCTTCCCTCTCTCTCTCTTCCCTCTCTCTCTCTTCCCTCTCTCTCTCTCTTCCCTCTCTCTCTCTCTTCCTCCTCTCTCTCTCTTCCCATTCTCTCTCTCTTCCCATTCTCTCTCTCTCTTCCCTCTCTCTCTCTCTTCCCTCTCTCTCTCTCTTCCCTCTCTCTCTCTCTTCCCTCTCTCTCTCTCTTCCCTCTCTCTCTCTCTTCCCTCTCTCTCTCTTCCCTCTCTCTCTCTCTCTTCCCTCTCTCTCTCTCTCTCTCTCTCTCTCTCTCTTCCCTCTCTCTCTCTCTCTTCCCTCTCTCTCTCGCTGTCTATCTCTGTGTCTGTCTGTTTGTCTGTCTATCTATCTATCTCTGTGTCTATCTATCTTTCCCAACATCACAGTCTTCTCTAGGGAATCCTACTTCTCATTATGTGACCAAAGTATTAGAGTTTTAGCTTTACTATGTAAATGTCACTGGCCTCATCCGATCCACCTTATCCGAAGCTCTGTTTCCCAGTTCCATTCACTTTGGTTTCTTTTCTTCTAGACCTGGAGCCTCACACACCACTCTTTCTTCCACCTCTGAATTCATATAATATGCCGCTCACAGCTGATACATCCACAGACTTAATCCCTAATTAACCTGTCTTCCTTTATGGGTTTATGAATATCAGTTCCTGGCAAATAGATGGGGAAGAAGTGGAGGCAGTGACAGATTTTATTTTCCTGGGCTCCAAGATTACAGTTATGAAATAAAAAGCGAGCTGCTAGGGGGGAAAGCTATGGCAATTCTGGGCATGCTATTAAAAAGGTCTGCATAGTTATACCTATGGTATTCCCAGTAGAAACATCCAGATGTCTGAGATGGACCATAAAGAAGTCTGAGCGCTGTAGAATTGACGCCTTTGTATTGTGGTGTTGGAGAAGACTGCTTAGAGTTCCTTAGAAAATAGCAGAGTCTCCTGGAAGTAAGATTGTCTCTAGAAATGATTTCATGCACATGGCCTGCATTACCCCACTTGCTTTACTCACTGCTGCCTCTCTTTGTTCCCAGGTTCCTCCTTCATTTCATGATGTGGCTGTGTATTTCTCTGAAAGTGAGTGGAGGAGTCTGAGCGTCTCTCAGCGGGGGCTTTACAAAAATGTCATGAAGGAAAACTATGACTGTATGGTGTCCCTGGGTATGTACTACTATGGATAAGGACACTAATATAACTGGCTGGCTGAGAAGTCAGATCATTATAGATAAACTAAGTTAATTGCCCAATATTTACTAAAATAAATTACATAAAAAAAATATATATATATATATATATTGTATTCTGGTGTATATTTGTATATTGGATATTTTTTTTTATTGCATTAGAATAATATAATGTACTTATTTGACATATAACCAAATATGCAGTTTCTCCTGTCCTCCACGTTTCCTCCCAACCCAGCTTAGGCTAAGATGCGCAAACACTTTCCTTTTGGCCTTGATTTTGTTTCTAAACTTTATATTGCTCAATGCGCGGCTTAAACTTTGTCTCTTCCCCCTCACCAGGTTACTCTATAGAAAAACCAGAAATAATTTCTCAAATTGAAGAGGGAGAGGAGCCATGGACTAGGGATGACGGTTACCCCGGGGCGTTGGGAGGGGATTGTGTTTCAAGCTCAGGTAAAGAGCTCAGTTTGGTGCTCAGTGCAATGTATAATGACGTTGTGTTTGTGTAGCTTGTAGGTATATACTCCATATAAAACAACTAAAGATTGCCGCCATCACACCACAAATACCAGATCAATGTACATTATTGTGTTATTATGCTTAAGCAGAGTTAGTCCCCAAGTTCTTAACACAGAATATTATTTGACAATAATATAATTATTTGATGAGGGGGGGGGGGGGAGTGATGAGGCGGGGGCAGATGTGGGGCAAAGGAGGGAGATGTGGGGGAAAGGAGGGAGAGGGAGAGATGGGGGGAAAGGAGGGAGAGATGGGGGAAAGAAGAGAGAGAAGGGAGAGATGGGGGAAAGGAGGGAGAGATGGGGGAAAGGAGGGAGAGATGGGCGGAAAGGAGGGAGAGATGGGCGGAAAGGAGGGAGAGATGGGCGGAAAGGAGGGAGAGATGGGCGGAAAGGAGGGAGAGATGGGCGGAAAGGAGGGAAAGATGGGCGGAAAGGAGGGAAGGATGGGCGGAAAGGAGGGAGAGATGGGGGGAAAGGAGGGAGAGATGGGGGGAAAGGAGGGAGAGATGGGGGGGGAAAGGAGGGAGAGATGGGGGGGAAAGGAGGGAGAGATGGGGGGGAAAGGAGGGAGAGATGGGGGAAAGGAGGGAGAGATGGGGGAAAGGAGGGAGAGGGAGAGATGGGGGAAAGGAGGGAGAGGGAGAGATGGGGGGAAAGGAGGGAGAGGGAGAGATGGGGGGAAAGGAGGGAGAGGGAGAGATGGGGGGAAAGGAGGGAGAGGGAGAGATGGGGGGAAAGGAGGGAGAGGGAGAGATGGGGGGAAAGGAGGGAGAGGGAGAGATGGGGGGAAAGGAGGGAGTGGGAGAGATGGGGGGGGGAAAGGAGGGAGTGGGAGATGTGGGGGAAAGGAGGGGGGAAAGGAGGGAGAGATGGGGGAAAGGAGGGAGTGGGAGAGATGGGATAAAGGAGGGAGAGATGAGGGAAAGGAGGGAGAGATGGAAGAGATGGTGGAACGGAGGGAGAGATGGGGGAAAGGAGGGAGAGATGGGGGAAAGGAGGGAGAGATGGGGAAAGGAGGGAGAGATGGGAGGAAAGGAGGGAGAGAGAGAGGGAGAGATGGGGAAAGGAGAGAGAAGTAGAGATGGGGAGAAAGGAGGGAGAAGGAGAGATGGGGGGAGTGATGAGGCGGGGGCAGATGTGGGGCAAAGGAGGGAGATGTGGGGGAAAGGAGGGAGAGATGGGGGAAAGGAGAGAGAGAAGGGAGAGATGGGGGAAAGGAGGGAGAGATGGAAGAGATGGGGGGAAAGGAGGGAGAGATGGGGGGAAAGGAGGGAGAGATGGGGGGAAAGGAGGGAGAGATGGGGGAAAGGAGGGAGAGATGGGGGAAAGGAGGGAGAGGGAGAGATGGGGGAAAGGAGGGAGAGGGAGAGATGGGGGGAAAGGAGGGAGAGGGAGAGATGGGGGGAAAGGAGGGAGAGATGGGGGGAAAGGAGGGAGAGGGAGAGATGGGGGGAAAGGAGGGAGTGGGAGAGATGGGGGGGGGAAAGGAGGGAGTGGGAGATGTGGGGGAAAGGAGGGGGGAAAGGAGGGAGAGATGGGGGAAAGGAGGGAGTGGGAGAGATGGGATAAAGGAGGGAGAGATGAGGGAAAGGAGGGAGAGATGGAAGAGATGGTGGAACGGAGGGAGAGATGGGGGAAAGGAGGGAGAGATGGGGGAAAGGAGGGAGAGATGGGGGAAAGGAGGGAGAGATGGGGGAAAGGAGGGAGAGATGGGGAAAGGAGGGAGAGATGGGAGGAAAGGAGGGAGAGAGAGAGGGAGAGATGGGGAAAGGAGGGAGAGGGAGAGATGGGGGGAAAGGAGGGAGAGGGAGAGATGGGGAAAGGAGAGAGAAGTAGAGATGGGGAGAAAGGAGGGAGAAGGAGAGATGGGGGAAATGAGAGATAAGGGAGGGGGAGATGGTGATGGAGGAGGGAGTGGGAGAAGGAGGAGTTAATAAAAAGGGGAAAAAGGAAGGAAAAAAATCATGACAGTTTATTTTGATCAAATATATAAATAATAGTAGGACTTTTACTAGGTATATAACATGCCTGTGTATCTGTTTACTTTTATGTACTTTATTTTATTAAGAAGTGCTTATATATAATATAATCCAGAAAACTTCCATTTAAATATTTAGTGAATGGAAATTTTGTTTGATGACAAAAAACAACAGAGATTTGGAAGTGATTACAAATATTTGACATTATATGTAATCTCTAATCTGACAGATGTGACTCCAGAGGGGATGGAAGAAGTTGCAGCCAAGGGTTCCATGCCTGGTGTAATACCCCTGGAGTCTCAGCAGGAGGCGATAGATTTTAGTACCCTTATGATAGTGAAGGTAGAAGATACAGAACAGATGGACGTGTCCCCAGAGGCCACAACTGAACCTGCACAAATTCACAACCATGGGGGAATGCCGCACCTCCTTAGCCGCTCTGGGAAGAGCTTTAGTTGCTTCTCCGGTCTTAATCCTCAGTGTGATAAAAGTATCCCAAAGACTTCAGACCTGGTGGCGACCCAAAGGACCCGCTCTAGAGAAAGGAGATACCAGTGCTTGGAATGTGAGAAAACCTTCCCAGACAGCTCAGCTCTTCAAACCCACCAGCAGATTCACGCTAAAGAGCGGCCGTACAAGTGCTCGGACTGCAACAGAAGCTTTGACCGACGATCTGCCCTCACCAAGCACCGCAGGACACACACCGGCAAGAGTACTGACCACTACACGAAACTGCAGAAGTTACAGACTCATACAGGTCAGGGCCATTAATATTATCCTTTATTTGTATCGCACTAGCTCTATACAGGGGTTAAGTACACAATACAAAAGAATGGAGGGTTCTGTCTTTGAGATTAAAATCAAGCGTACATAGAGCTTGTTCCCTGAGCACCGACACAAGATTTGCAAACTTACAATCTAAAGGGTTTTAGTGTGATGCAGGAAGGTGATGGATACAAGATGGCGGTGTGTAAGGCAATAGGCTCAAATAAGTGGAGGTGTCTGTGTGTTACACTGTAGATAGTGAGTGGTATTACATGTAGAGTGTGTAGTTGTGTAAACTGGATGAAGAGGATAAGCTTCTTTAAACATATGCGTTTTTAGTGAGATTTTGAAGGATTCGAGGCAGGAGGAGTCTAGTGGAGCGAGGCAAGGGGTTACAAACAATAGGGGCGACACAGGAAAAGTTCTGAAGTGAGATGAGGTGATAAGAGAGGAGGAAAGAAGAATGTCATTAGCAGTCTAAAGCGTGCAATTGGGGGAGTATTTTGAGACCAGAGCAGAGATGTAATGGGGTGCACTGTTGTTGAGGGCTTTATATGTTGGGGTCAGGATTTTATTCTACGGGAACTCAGTGGAGTGACTGGCAGAGAGGAGCTGCAGACACTGAGCATGGAGTATGGTAGATGAGTCTAGTGGAGTGGCCATTATGGATTGGAGTGGAGACAGAGCGGTGATGGTGAGGCCGGCAAACAGAGCGTTGCAGTAATCAAGGTGAGATGGGAGTGGATTATCTGTGTTTGTAGTATGATCCGGCTCTGCTCCAGAGTATCACCACATTGAGTATCTCTCTGCTGCCCAAACTATACCACTATTATAGGTAGAGAGAACACCTTGACTTTTACTTCTCACATAATTGTGTATATAAAAGCTTCACAGAACAGAACATCAATAGCTGTCGGGCTTCCATAACCTCGTAACCCGTAATATTTACTCTATCACGTTACAGACACAACTCCGGAGAAGTCAGAAGTAGATGTTCCTGCTACGGATTCAGTGACTGCTGTACCATTGGTAGAGAATCGGCAAGAGGCGATGGATCTCGGTAACTTCACGATGGTGAAGATGGAAGTACCCGAGCAGATGGAGGTATCTCTGGAGTATGAAACTCCACCTTCACCAATCACACAGGAGAAGCCTCATATCTGTAGCCATTGTGGGAAGAACTTCAGTCATTACACTGCTGTTGTTAGGCACCAAAGTGTGTGTAAGGGGAACAAACATTATCAATGCCTTCACTGCGAGAAACGTTTCTTAAAGAATTCAGATCTGACGAAGCACCAAAGAATACACACTGGGGACAAACCTTATCAATGCAAGAAATGCGACAAGAACTTCACAGACGGCTCAGCCCTGACCAATCACCAGAGGATACACACAGGTGAGAGACCATACAAGTGCACGGACTGTCCCAAAAGCTTTAATCAGAGTTCTGCTCTGACCAAGCACCGCAGGACACATACAGGTGAGAGGCCTTATTCTTGCACCATCTGCACAAAAAGCTTTATCCAGAATTCTGATCTGGTAAAACACCTACGGACTCACACAGGTGAGAAGCCATATCAGTGCCCCTTGTGTGATAAAAGGTTTGCTGAAAGCTCAGCCTTAATGAAGCATAAGAGGACTCACAATAGTGAACGACCTTTAGGGTGCTTAAGATGCAATAGAAGTTTTACTCAGAAGTCTGATCTCATTAAGCATATGAAGACACACTCACAGTTTGGACCCCTCCAGTGTCCGGATCCAGTGGAAGTGGTGGAAACTAGTTCAGACCCACTCAGCTCCCAAAAGGAGCTGATAAAAGTTGCAGATACTCCATATACATGTGCGGAGTGCAATAAAACCTTTAAACAGTGGACTTCTTTCATTAAACACCAGCAAACACACCTGAGGGATCGGCCTTATCAATGCTCACAGTGCGTCAAAAGCTTTATACAGAATTCTGATTTGGTCAAACACTTAAGGACACATACTGGAGAGAGACCTTATCAATGTGCCGAGTGTGATAAAGGTTTCATTCAGAAATCTGACCTTGTAAAACATCTAAGGACACATACAGGAGAGAAGCCTTTTGAGTGTGTTCATTGCAAAAAATGTTTCACAGAAAGATCTGCCTTGGCTAAACATCAGAGGACACATACTGGGGAAAAACCGTACAAGTGTACAGAGTGTGGGAAAGGGTTTACTCAGAGGTCAAATCTAATATTACACCATAGAATCCACACTGGAGAGAGGCCTTTTAAATGTACCCAGTGTGACCGTGGATTCATACAAAACTCAGATCTGGTGAAGCATCAGAAGGTGCATAATAAATGGCAGACCGTGGATTCTAATCATTTGCGCAATGGGCCACCTTATCAGTGTGCAGAGTGTGACCGAATATTCAGCCAGTGGTCTGCTTTTGTAAAACATGAGAAGTTGCACAAAGGAGGCAAAATTTTCCAGTGCAGTATATGTGACAAAAACTTTATTCAGTACTCTGATCTAGTGAAGCATCGAAGATCCCATGTTGATGGCAAGCCATACAAGTGTGTGTTATGTGAGAAGAGTTTTATGCAGAAGTCTGATCTTAACAAACATTGGAGAACTCATACTGGAGAGAGACCTTATCAGTGTTATCAGTGTGAGAAAAGCTTCACAGAGCGATCAGCCTTAATTAAACACCACAGAACTCACACAGGAGAAAGGCCGTACAAATGCAGTATCTGCGAGAAGGGTTTTATCCAGAAGTCTGCTCTTACAAAGCACACAAGGAGCCATACAGGAGAAAAGCCATACGCCTGTGAGCAGTGTGGTAAGTGCTTCATTCAGAGCTCTGATCTGGTGAAGCACAAGAGAATACACACAGGGGAAAAGCCTTATCACTGCACAGAGTGTAACAAAAGATTCACTGAAGGGTCATCTCTTGTGAAGCATCGTAGGACACATACAGGCGAGAGGCCATACCAGTGCCCGCAGTGTGAGAAGAACTTCACCCAAAGCTCAGACCTTGTCAAACACCTCCTGATCCACACTGTGGATAATCCACCCACTGCCACTGCCTTTCATGAGATAGTTATTACAAATCCTGAAACACAATGCCATACTCCGAGGCGGGGTGGTGGTCCCTATCAATGCACAGAATGTGACAAGGTCTTCCTGCAGAGACCTGTTCTTCTCAAGCACCTGAGAACTCATTCCTCTGAGAAACACTATCCATGCAACGAATGTGATAAAAGCTTCTTTCAGACTTCAGACCTGGTAAAACACTTGAGGACCCACACAGGGGAGCGTCCATATCATTGTGCACAATGTGACAAAGGGTTCATACAGAACTCTGACCTTGTAAAGCATCAAAGGACCCACACAGGCGAGAGACCATATACATGTGATGAATGTGACCGAGGCTTTGTTCAGAGATCAGCATTGACAAAGCATATGAGGACTCACACTGGAGAAAAGCCGTACAAGTGTGAGCAGTGCGGTAAATGCTTTATTCAGAACTCCGATCTGGTGAAGCACCAGAGGATCCACACTGGTGAAAAACCTTACAGCTGTTCAGAATGTAACAAGACATTCACTGAGGGATCATCTCTAATCAAGCACCGCCGAATTCATAGCAGAGTGAAACCTTACCCATGTGGCGAGTGTGGGAAGACCTTTAGCCAGAGCTCGAACCTTCTTAAACACATGAAAATTCATGTGGAAGAAAAGCCAGATCTTAGCCTTGGATCGCAGCTGAACTTTGTCTCAAGTGTCAATCATGATAAGATAAAGCCCAATGAGGCAAGTACAGCCCCTTGTGGAACTGCACGAAAAGTGAATAGTACTGGAGCAAGGCTGTTTAAATGCACTGAATGTGGAAAGAGTTTTGCTCATAGATCAGTACTTATAAAACATGTGCGAATACACACAGGTGAAAGGCCATACCAGTGCACCCAATGTGAAAGAAACTTCATCCAGAAATCAGATCTGGTTAAGCATTATCGCACGCACACCGGAGAAAGGCCATATAAATGCAGTGAATGTGGGAGAAGCTTTGTTGAAAAGTCAGCTCTCTCAAAACATGAGAGAACCCACAAAAGACAGAGACAGGCTGCTGAAGCTCAACAGAGCGTCATCTCAGACCCTCCCGTTCTTCAGCACCAAGTAACTTACTGGGGTGAATCAGAAGATGATCCCAATAGTTTGATACCAAAGTTACACATTATAAAACAAGAGGATAATGAACAAGTTATCAGACCTTTTAGCGTTATCACCGGCTTCAAAGGTTTCTATCCGTCTGCGCTTAAACATAGAAAAATATTAGCAAAGACACAAACATACAGTTGCCCTGATTGCAATAAATCTTTTACAAACAGGTCTGTTTTCCTAACTCATTGCAGAATACACACAGGAGAGCAGCCCTATACATGTATTGAGTGTGGGAAGAGCTTCAGCCAAAGGTCTGCTCTAGTGAAGCATGTGAGAAGACACACTGGGGAAAAACCATACCGTTGCCTCACCTGTGAGAAGTGCTTCATCCAGAACTCTGACCTTGTCAAACACACGAGAGTCCATACAGGTGAGAAGCCCTACAAGTGTAATGTTTGTGAGAAAAGTTTCATAGACAGATCAGCGATGGTCAAGCACTCAAGAACTCATACTGGAGAGAGACCATATAAGTGTAAAGAGTGCCAACGAGGCTTTGTTCAGAAATCTGACCTAGTGAAACATACAAGAATCCACACAGGGGAGAGGCCATATTCTTGCAGTATGTGCAACAGAAGCTTCAGTACTCACTCCGCTTCTATCAGACATGAGCGGATGTGCAGTCTAGAAAAGTCCTATCAATATGCCATGTATGACAGCAACCTCTTCTATAGTTCAGAATTTGTTTGGAATGACTGCTCCCAACTTGCTGCCAGTCCTACACCTTTGCCTGCGGAGGCTTCAAACGTAATCAGCAGGATGTCAGGAGTGGCCACTTAGTCTATCTCATTTAGAACAGAATGTATGTGAAGTCAGAAGATGTTCTGAACCAGAATAACATTTCATTCTAGTCTGTTAAGATGTTTTTTAGGGAGTTTGTACTATTAGGTAATTAAGAATGAGACCAGAATAGAAACAAAATACCTTCATTGGTATATTTATGGTGTAATCTGTTTGTTATATTGAAATACATTTTTTTTTCCAACTCTAATCCCCAATGTCAACCGGGTTTCAGGCCATCTACTTGCACAGTAATTTTGATTGAGTCACCATTGCTTCTGAAATCTTGTTCTGTTGGTGGTGCATAAGAACTAGGGCTGGGAATCAATTGTCCACATGATCATTTTAGGGGGACATGGCAGCAATGAACATAATTCAGCTATATGTTCAATAAGGGATGTGATATGCAAAAATAAAAGTAAGATTGTTGTATACACATTGTACTCTCACCCTCCCATTCATATGCATTTATTCAGAGTTATTTTCCTCATTGTGTCCGCTGAGAGAAGCAGGAACTGGGGGCGATATCGTCTACACAGGCACCATTTCTATCAGACAATACATAGCTGTGGTGGCTTTGATATCAGAAAATGTATCTTCCAATTATATAAACCTAGTAGCCACCTTTGGTTTCCATTGGTAGAGAATAATTAATTAAAATATTTCTGGTCTGAGAATACTTTGATTAGGATAAAATTCAACCAACTTTGTAAAAATTACAAATAAATTGCAGCACTGTAGGGGTGAGTGTCCTTACAAACATATTTAAGTTTTTGGTTTCACCCCCAACTTCCAGGACTCAATCTTCACAGACTTGAATGGAGTCAAGTAGGATAGATCTGTTTCAGGGCTGTTCGTTCAGTACTTTAGTTTTTCCTTATCTGATACTTATTTATTATCCTACAACACTATTTCCATGTGCAGCTTGGTGTTCTCAGTCCTTGAAGGGCGGCGTGAGTTCTAATTATAGAAAAACAATGGCGCTCAGGACACGCAGGCCATCTAAAATGTATTAATTGCTCTTGATAACGACATTACTTAAATAAGATGTTTGTTACAGTTTTTTTAAATGGAAAACTACCTATAGACATCTGGAGTATTTTTTTAATTCATTGGCAAGTCCTCTTTTCCTTATATATGTTTCAGCATTGTGTTTTCTTTATAAGACGCCATCACTACCAGCACCACAATGGTGGTTCCTTCCAGCACCTATAATTCTGCACTCAATATAAAAACTGTTTTGCACAATATGTAAATATATTTGGGTCATAAAACATGTTGAAGGTATTTTTTGTAATAAACTCATCTTTCTTCTATAATTATGGACTGTGTGTGTTTGATCCTTGGGTGTATCCTACAAGAAATCTCTTTAGATGGTGACTGTAGCCATGAAATTTAAAGATTTTTGTTTCTGGGGAGGAAAGGGATGCCAGGTCTGGACAAGTTGTTGTTGTTGTTGTTGTTATTATTATCCTTTATTAGTAATGCGGCAACATATTCCGTAGCGCTGTACAGGGCATAAGAACAAGGAAATACAATATTGTAAACTGTAGAAAATGGAGGGCCCTGTTTTGAGCTTTAAGTCTTGTAAAAAGTGCCTTTTTCCAAAGCACCCTACAAGAATGGAAACACGCTACTAACAATCTAAAGGATAGTTATTAAAAGGTAATGATATTATACTGTCAACGTAGCGCTGCATAGTTAGAAATATGATATTCCCAGTAGTAACATATGGACGAGGGTTTCCTGGTGGTCCAGTGGTTATGATTTGGTGCTTTCACCGTTGCAACCTGGGTTTGATTCTAGTTAAGGAACCAAGAGGTCACACCACCCTAAAGCCAAGCAGGGTTGGGTCTGGTCAGTACTTGGATGGGATACCACCTAGGAATACCAGGAGCTGTATGCTGTGGCCCACTGGAGAAGGAACTGGCAACAAACTACAGTATCTCAGCCATGAAAACCAAATGGATCACCATGACTATGGTCATAAAGATGTGCCTGGTGCCTTATGGTCCATGAGATCACGAAGTTGAATACAACTGAAAGACAAAACAACAACATACGTATGAGAGAGCTGGCCCACAAAGAAGGATGTGCGCTGTAGAATTAACGCCTTTGAATTGTACTGCTTAGAGTCCCCAAACCAAACTGGAAAGTTTCATTATGAGCAGACTTTGATGGAAGGCACATGAAGGGAGGCGGAGATGGATAGAGGAGGCCATTGAAGCAATGAGTATGAGTTTAAGGGAGTTCAGTGTGGTAGCGGCTAGCAGATATGTCTGGTGTTCTGTGGTCCATAGGGACACAGATATTAGGACACAACTGAACAACAGATTCCGTAGAGCTGTACAGGGGATAAAAACAAGGAAAAATACAAATTTTAACAACTACAGGAAATGAAGGGCCCTGTTTTGCGCTTAAAACATTAGTAGAAAGTGCTTTTTTTCCAAAGCACCCTACAAGATTAGAACTTGCTACTTTCAATCTAAAGGGAGTGAACAAGGCACAAACCTGGGAAAAAGGATAAATAATTTTGTGGAAGTCCCCTTCCATATAAGACAGAAGCGACCTATGATATATATAGGGATACACATTGAGAGACACGAGCTGTAACTGCCACTACTGTGTCTAGCAGACTGCCCCATAATGTCATCATATACAGCACAGCATGGGGTATGTAACTAGTAAGGTCTTATTGCAAATATTCTTATCAATCCCTGGTCTAGTCTCCCTTGGAGTATTGTGTTTTTCAGCAATTTTTTTTTTTTTAGTTTATTGTTTAATATTTTTGTCTTACTTTTTAAATTGTCTGTTTTCCTCTTAAGCAAAGCTGCTTCTCTCCACCTACCCGTCCCTAAATAGGGACGTGGTCAGCTCTGCCTAGGGGCTGGACCATCTTGAGGTCTATGACATCATCCCAGTAGTCCCATGATGTCACCTTGGTGCCTTCCCATATTGAACGTAAAATACCAATTGTAATCTTGCAGCTGTCCGTTATTCCTGCCCAGTGACATCATGCGGCAGGGCTAATGACTGCACCCTTTACTGAGCATGCCCAGTCTGAACCAGAACCTAGGCTGGTCAGACTTCTTTTTTTTCTAGGCCATGCCCCTTGGTAAGGCACAGTGAGGTGGAAAGAAGCCGCTCATCATAGGAAGAAAACACAATATAAAAAGGAAGACAAAATATTAATTACATTTATTTTAAACTGGATACTGTTTTTAATAGTCTATGCAGATGAAGATAAAATTGACAAATAAAATGATAAACTTTAAGAAACACTTACTACCTAGAGTTATTGCCATTGCTGCAAGTAAATAGATCAGTAAACATTGTTTATTAATTATAAAAAAAAATAAAAACACATCAGCTCCTTATTTTCTCCCAGCTCAGGCATTCAACCTACTCCGCCTGCATCATATTCAATGTTACCTGAACCTCCAGTTTCCTGGCCCAACCCTTGTATGGTCTTGCTCCTCCATATCTTATTTGTCTCACTGAATACTCTCAATACTCACAGTCCCATTCCCATGTTGTGCTCAATCCCGCTTCTGGTCTTTATGTCTCCTTGCACTGGAATAAACTACCACTCCACATAAGACAGTCCAAGGACCTATAAACATTTCACAAATCTCTGAAGACCCATTTTCTGTCTTTTTTCTAACCCTTATACAACACATTCTCCCACCCTACCTCAACTTGACCGGTTGCCCAAATTTCTCCTTATATCTGGTCTGATCATGTTTATTCAACAAAATGTAATCCTCTAGATCTCAAAAATAATGTACCGTCTTGGGTAAAACGTAAATAAATACATTTGTTTTTTGTATTTTCCGACTTCATATCTTGGCTTGATCTTACCTTTCACTTTGCAGCAAAGGGTGCAGATCTTACTAGATTTGATAAACTCTTAGCATAATCATACAACCTTTTAGAGATATGTTCTAAAATGGATATAATATTCCTATTTTCCTATTCTATAATATTCCTATTTTCCTATTCTATAATATTCCTATTGATGAGGGTGCATCTACTTTAAATATTAGAATTTGGATAAAATGAATTCGACCATGCCTTCTTATTTATTGCTTTGTTCCGGAGTCCTTCTGATTCTAATAGATTTTTACTTTTATCCTCAAATGTATTTATATTTTATATTGTTTTCGATACATACATTCTCTAAGCAAATGAAGGATCCTGGCAGTGAGTCAGACCTTAAGGAACAGGAGGATTGCAGAGCTTTGCCAAAAGAAGTACAAGCAGCCCAGTAAGTAGGGTCAGTCAGACCACTCTGGCCCACAGCACTTTTCATTATGGAAAGCCGGATGTTCCCAACCTTTTGGCAGGACAGAAATTTCCAAGACACCTATGTTGGTAAAGCTGATGGATGCCAGATTTACTGTGGCAATGCTCTTACTGCATACATTCATGCACGAATATAAACACATCACCCCCGCTCATTAATTTACCATCTTTATGATTATAATCCATATTCCATAGCGCTACACAGGGGTTAAGGGAAAGGCAAGTCAAAACAAAATTAACACCTTGCAAAGAACCCCATAATTGAGCTTAAAATCAAACCATCCTAATCATACCTCCAATTGCATCTCCATTCTTTTAATGTTCTACCTTATTTCTACCATCCGTTTCAGTTTCTTTGTTGTTTAGTCGTGGTTATTTTTGACAGATTCTGGAGTGGGTTGCAAGATCCTTCTTCATTGGACTGGGATTTGTCTGACCTCTCTGCCGTGAACTGCCAGTCTTGAGTGACCCTACATGGTATAGCTCACAGCTTCATTAAAGTACACAGGCCCCTTCACCATGATAAGGTAGTGATCCACAATGGGCTCCAGCTCTACCCCTCTGCAATATTTTTCCTGTTTAATTTCCCCCACCCTTCCTACCCATTCCGTTGAACCACCCCCTCTAGTCTCATCCAGTCACTCTCACAATACATATGATCTTCACATTTCATAAAATTGGTAAAAGGATAGGTTTAACCATCCGAATGTAAGCATTTATTCCTCTTGTTACACAAACCCAAATTGAACCACTGATGACTGTGTAATAATAAACAAACAAAAAAAAGCAGAGGCAAAAAACTTGGGAACATCGAGGTAGAAAGTGTTTATTTCTTTAAATTACAGCCCATGTTTTTGCAATACTCCTATAATCCACTTTCAGATTATAACCACTCAAATAACCAGGCCCATATCTGCATTACGGAAGAATTTATCGCAGTGCTAGTGGAGATTACACGCATTGCGCCGCTGTCCGGGAGGTTTTCTTCTTTAAATACAGTAATGTCAGGCAGTAGGTAAACGGTTTTAATAAATGTATTTGTTCTACAAATTATATTTAAAGTGGGTAACATGAACTTTAACGATCTGTACCACAAATATCACCTTAGTTTGTCAGACAAGGATAATACAAGATAGATTAAAATACAGCAAACATAAATAAGTAGCTGCACAAACTGACATTCTGAATAGAAAAATACCCAAAAAATATGAATAAATGGCAAATAATAAAATCTATAATATAATGTCCACATAACTCACATAAAACCTGGATGTACCGTGAGAGGTGCTTCTGGGTAATATCTGACCTATAATAGCTAATGCTGTAATATGTACCAAATGGTTATGATTCTTGGCCTAAATATTTTAATTATGTTGATAAATAAGGAATTACTTCACGTAAAAGGGAATTGGAAATTCATATTGAGATTTATTATCCTTATTTGTAACCCCTGAAGAACCAGAGATGATCAATATAGCATAACATGGCCATACCCTTTGGATTGGAAGTTTGCGAGTTTTCAGTCGTGTGCTTTGTAAACCAGCACCATGTACATTTTATTTTAAGCTCAAAAACAGGGCCCTCCATTTCTTTGTAATGTGTTAATTTAGTTTTTGCCATATATTTAATCCCGGAATATGTTGATGCGTTACAAATAAAAAGATAATAATAATAATACTCAAATATTTTAATTAGGCTGACAAATAATGAATTCACTTTCTAATTCCTATTCAGTGAATTAATTCCTTATTTAGCAGCATAATTAAAATATTTGATTATTTGGTCATGTTATGCTATACTGATGCATCTCTGGTTATTCATGGGTTATTACCCCTAATACCGTAGGAAAAATTATATATATATATATATATATATATATATATATTGAATTTATTACATTTCATCCTGTTCACCACTCTATATTTTTTGTTGTACCCTGGGGCCGCCATTGGCTTGTTTGTGTAGCTACTTCTTTCACAACACCCCACTCCTTATTACATTAAATGGGCCATTCCAACATGGATTAATCAGATTAGGCTTTGTTACCAAGACAACACCCTGGGCAAATCAAAAACTCACAATGTTGGCAGCAAGTTCCATTCACTCACAATTCAGGGGGTGTCTCAAATAATATTTTAAAAATCACATTGATTTCATTATAAATATATTTAATAAAAAAGTTGTTATAATTTAATACTTCTATATTTGAATACAACAAAATCTTGCAAGACGAAACAATCTGTGTCCTGCGTATAATACTCAAAGCTAACACTGGTCCCCAAAACCATGGGACCTCATCAGAAAAGTATAAAATAAAAAAGGGGATAAAACCCCAAATTACCCTGTTTCTCAGATTGTCACCAACTGACTTAATATTAACATATTTTCTTGAGTTATGTAATTTTTGTTTTCGCAAACTTTTGTTTCCTTTAAATTAAAAAAATAAACCTCTTTAACAATTTACATCAGAAAAAGGCATGCACAGAATATACAAAATAGCATTTTATGACAAAGAATTAAAAAATATCCAAGCAAAATAAGGAGTTTGTCCATCTGACAGCCACAAAGGCCTGAAACATATTGCTCCTGGTAGTGAGAAGGTTACAGCCCTGTATAAATGTTCATCGGAGGTTATAGTCGGTGGGGACACGGGTGTGAGTTTCATGACCATAGAGCGGAGGAAGAACATCCACTGAAATATTCATGGACCACTGTAGCCAAACAGATTGTATGGAGGAGCCAGTTCGTCTGGGAACAAACTTTCTGGGACGTCTTGTGCTTTTTGCCTGTTCCACATTGAATGCGATGCAATTTACTGACATGGATAGGGCTGGTGGCCAGTAATGACTGAACGTCCTGGAAGCAGAAGGTGCCAGTGGAGAGTTCAGCAATATATGAAGCACAAAAACCATAGAACCAAGACGTATGGAGGATCCTGGGCCAAAGATTGTATCTGTGAAAATGAAGACGCAACCAATCATTTTATTTACCTTGTAAGATACCAAATTATGAAATCTACAGCTGCAAGACACATGGACTAATGACTGTATTAGACAGTCTCTAAACACCTTTTCTTATTTAGAACATTTGCCCATCTGTGCACTGGACATGGTTCAGGCCGTATAGTATGGATCACGCCCATTAAAACCGTATTAAATTGGTAGATCTCTCTCCGGTCGCAATATGCTTTAGTCAGCGAATTCCCATAGATTATCCAAGTTGCCAGTATCAAGAAGATTTAGTCTGTTTCATTGTGGAGTAATTATTGAGCATAGAATCATTTTTTCTCAATTTAACAAATCTAACAAACCAAATTTTCAATTTGGTGAGAAAATATTTTCATTTTAGAAAACTGTATAAACAGTCTCCTCCATGATATATTCTAATTTTGTTTTAATATGATACAGTTCACAGATATTGGAGCTCTTGGTCTTTAAATGCATTGTCGGAATTATGTGAGTGGCCGCTATTAAAGAACAAAACGGTACTTTAAGAAAAGTTATGTTTATGAAATGTGTTTATTGAGTATATCTTCTGATATGCCTCTGATCCATCCCGTTTTTCATTGTGGCAGCTAGAAATCAAATAATATAAAAAAATACTTCTATACCCACTTACAGTGATCAGTATGACCTTCGTCCTTAACGTCATCTGGGTGTCTCTCAGCCCTCCAAGGGTTTAAGATAACAACAATGGATATCTTAGTCCTCCGGCCCATTGTATTAATACCTCATGAAAATTCTTGCATTATACAAGAGACGGGATGCACCATGGATCAACACATCAGCGCACTGAAACCATGATGGCCAAGTGCTCTCTGGGATGGCAGCAGATAATGCTCAACAAGCTTCATATTATTCAAAAACAAGGGGCCGCCATAATAACTTTGGTGAAAACAAGTCCTAAAAGGAAAAGAATGAGACGTTAGAAGACTTTCCCCAACAAGCTCCCATTAAGCAGCTATTTTCGAGGTATAATTTACAGCATTAGAGTTAACGTATATGAAAGTAATCAGCTGCAACCTTTGTTATCATTGTAGACTCAAGTTCTACAACAACTGAAACCTCCGAGTCTACTCACTCGTTGGTCCCAAACACAACTGGTCACCTGTGTGTGGAGAGCTTCCCAATCTCCACGTCTTTGTATGCTCTTCACAGTCTGGCTGATCCCCTTGGCTTGTTGTCTCTCCTTGTCTGTATGCTCGGATGGACAGCTGGTGTACACCATTGCTTCTCCCCCGCCTCCATTTACCACCCTTTTTTGCTTTCAATTATTTATTTATATTTTTAAAACCTCAGTTTCATAGTCACTATAATCCTTGCTTGGTTAGTGCAATTAGTACTTTGTTAGGTGCAGCTTCGCATCTCCATGTTTTTGTAAGAAAAAGTTCCA
Source organism: Discoglossus pictus (assembly GCA_027410445.1). Lineage (NCBI taxonomy): Eukaryota > Metazoa > Chordata > Amphibia > Anura > Alytidae > Discoglossus > Discoglossus pictus. The sequence goes on from CM050166.1 coordinate 436,221,185, forward strand.
TTGTAGCCATGAAAATGGAACAAAACATCCTCTTCCTTCCCTTCTTTTTAATTTTTTTCCCACCATTTAAAATGTTCAAGTTTCTGTTGAAGAAAAACGGGATAAAATACAAAATTATTATCAGGTTTGACGGTAACAATCGATGAAAATGTCCTACAAAATAATGTACATATAATGGAAAACCTCAAATAATCAAAAAAAACATTGACGTTATTCGAAAAATGGCAAAAATTGGCACATTCCAGCTCTCACTAATGGATTAACCATTATGGATAACGTATGATGGAGCCCATTTGCTAACGCTGTTAGATGGCTCGGTATTATCACGCTAGAGAAGTTTGAATTTGTTTGTTACAAGGAAGATTTATTAACCTCATGTATCAAGATAGACCTCAAAGCTCAAAAAGTTAATGTAGAACTCCTCAAGCACCAATATCTAATAAATGTCTTAGAAGGGAGAAAAAAAGGTGTCACATGATGTGTGTAACAAACTACGATAATTCACATGACTTGTATTTTGGGGATATCATGTAATTACAGATTATTCGGCTCTGACTGCTCGCTCATGAGGGGGTGGTCAAGTATTGGTGATCATTTTTGCACTTTAAATGGATAGGTTTAAAGGACCACTGTAGTTCAAGAAAAAGGGCGCTTCTTTGTGAAGTATGTAATAACCACCAACATTAGAGAAAATCTGAATTTTTCAAGACTCTTGTTTATGAGTATAGGAATCCATATTGTGTTTCTAACATCACTTCCTAAGAGCTGGATCATGAGGTTGTGCTTCTTTAGTTATCACTGAGGGAGGGTTTGCTGAGGATGTTTCATGGATAAGGCAGTTCGATATTTTGGATAAGGTTGAGATTTACACCATGCCCCTACCCCACCAGATGCAAGGACTGCTCTCATGAACTGGAAACTCTCCTCTCACACACCCACTTCTACCAAAGTATCATGGATGCCTCCAGGCTCCAGAAGAAGCATCAAGCTATTTTTTTTATAATCAAAAAACTAACTTTATGATTTTTTCCCCCTTTTTATTTGGTTCTTAATCGGATTATATGTTTTTTCATTGTACAGTGGTCCTTTACACCTCCATATTGTTTTATTTTCCGTTTGCTCTGCTATTGTTTTTAGGGTAATGGGGAAGTGAGCACACTAGATGAGATTATTTGGTTTACTTTGACCTTTAGAATATATAGTTATCCCTAAAAATTAACCATTCATACACTTTTATATCTAAATGCTTTGACAGTTTCCTGTTTTCAGCAGTCTCCTATGTGGAAATAATTTCATAGGGAAAAAAAAGTAGGATAATTTAGCGTTCTCCAGGATAAAGCAAGATAAGTGACTACAAAATTAAAAAGCGTCTATCCTGAAATAATGGCTGCAAGTCAAGAAAAATGGGTGTCACTGTCCCATAATACTGTGGGATTAGAAATAAGTGACCACCTTTATTATGACAGATGGAGTGGTATAATATTTTAACTCTAGAGCTTAGAAATAAGCATCATAATGGTATAATAATAATAAAGTGATGCTGGTATGCAAGCCTCATATGCAAAAGGAGGATAGGCGCTGTTTATTTGTAAAAAAGTGCACTAAACTAAGAAAAGTTTAAAAACAACAACAAAAAGGCAGGGGGTAGAGAGTGGTACCTAGTATAAATATAAATATGAACGCAGTATACTATAATTTAATTTGAAGTATAGAGGGGAGGCAGATATCACCATCAATCCCTAAATAGACATATGTATCACTTATAGCATTATCAAACCACTGCATAAAGTTAGGCTTTTACTGCTTAAGTGTGAGAAAAAAAGGATAGGAGTATCTTAAGTCTCCCCTTTAGGACATAAAGCAATACATGTATACTTGCGTTTTTTGAAATACCAAACAGGGGTTTATAGTTATATAGTATAGTTATATAGTTGTTTTGCTGTGGCTCACAAAGAGCATAGAATTAAGTGTACCATCTCCCCCCTGCTCCCGACGGTCCGTTTCACCACTTAATGGGGCTTACTCATGGGCCCTTGACTGGCAGCCACTATTTCAGGATAGACGCTTTTTAATTTTGTAGTCACTTATCTTGCTTTATCCTGGAGAACACTAAATTATCCTACTTTTTTTCCCTATTAAATTATTTCCCCCTTTTTTTGAATTTAGTGTTAAGCACTAGGAAATTGCTTAGGTCATATATTCAGTCTCCTATGTGACATAACCAGTCTCGTACATTACCATGGGGGGATGTGCTTTTAAACCACCAAGAGACACTCTGTCCATGTGCATTTGAGTGTGGGCTGTTACTGGGATGTCTCGAGCCAAAGGCCGGCATGTCCTTCAAGAGCTTCTCCAGACCGCTGAGATGTTCATTAACTGCAGGAGCTCCTACAAGATAAATCAGCAGAAGAATTGAGCAAAGCATTTGATAATGTCCTGTGTGTTATATTATATATGCTGAAATAACAGCTGGAAATTCCTGCAATACCACAGTACCGAGTAACATCCAGGACCCTTCCATATCCCTTTAACTACACACACGTGTCCCACAAGGCATCACAATATTCCCCTTGCTCTATAGTATTTAGTTCTACCATTTCTAGTGTTACCTTGCCTGCCCGGGTTCCTCTCCTGGCCAGACTGCCTAGGGTCCAGAGGTCTGTCCATTCTGCACACCCTCGTCGGGTCAGTGGTCCTGCTCGGTCGTTTCTCAACATGGGGTTTCCTTGTGCTGACTGTCCGAGGGAAAAACACAAAAATCACACTGTAATGTCCACTCTTTGATGGAGAGACTCCATAATGTGCCTAAAGACTGGTATTACAAATGCCTCAAGTGGACTCAACACTCAAACCAATAACTGCATTAAGGGGTATTTCTTCGGAGTTTAATTAATTAGATCGAAATAAGTATTAAGGACTACTGTGATAAGTAATTTATAAACATGACATTTTTCTCAATCTAACAACATAAATCACGACAATAAAAGCATTTTAGAACTAAAATTAGAGCCAACTCCGATGGATAGTTCCATCTTTGAGGATGACCTACTAGGGCTTAGCTCTATTGTTAAGTAGGAAGTTTTCACCATGACTAAATAAAGATCTTATATGTATCCACAATTCCTCTCATTCTTCACAGCATTGTAGTAGTTATTGATGTGCCTATAATGCTTCACAATATGCTTTGGTCTCTGAAGTTCGATTTTATACGTGTGAAGCCTTCAAGGAGACATTACAAGTTCTATATATAGTCTATGGTGCCTTGTAAAGGGGATACAGAATATAAATATAACAAGTTACATACTGGTACAGAAGATATTTCTTTATCAACTGAATGTTCTTTAATTAAAAAAAAATAAAAAATCTAAAAACAAAAAACTTACAATAAGTTTGCCATTTTTACCCATCAGTCCGTTTTTCTGATTCACTCACCAAGCAAAAGCCGAAATCTCTTCTAATCAGGACATTATTGCCAATTATTCCATATTAAAGAGAAATACAACTGAACCTCCTCATTTAGACTGAGATTTTAACCTTTAACCTGTACGACCAGAGCATTCCGGATTACCAGTTGCCATCATAACCTGGAATGTTCTAGATACTTTGAAGTTGGTTTTTGCAGTTCATACAGAGCTTGGTGCTTAGGAAGTACTCTGATAAAAAGTGTTACTGTATCATTACCAGAATGGGAGAGTCGCTTTCCTCCGGCTTCCGGGGTTAAAGCTTTGGCTTTAACTGGAGGTTCATCGTCCTCGGTCAGATCTATACATTGGCTGCCTGATGCTGTGGGCTTTGGGGGGTCTGCAACTGGTTGGAGGAAGCAAAAGGGAAGAGGATTAGTTGCTTGATTAGTTGCTGACATATAACCCAGGAAAACGTTAGTGAGTCATGCTGTACCTTTCCTAAGTGGACGCTGCTCCCGTCTCCTTAAGGTGACTCCAATATCTTTATCAGGGACCTGTTCCTCCTCCTCGGTAAGATCGATGCACATGCTCCGGTTTGAGGGCTTTTTTACTGGACCTTTGTGCGAACCAGAATCAGGTGTCACTGGAGTGGACAACACCGTCATTTAGAGATGGGGGATAAGTCACAGTTCATTTGCTAGTCTTGTGGAGGGAATTACAAAATGGCGGCCACAAAAAACTACTGCTATCACCATTTTGTAACTGCTGTCATGCATAATATGGCTTTAAAATTATATATTTTTTTTACTTTAAATGTAACTTAAAAGTAAAATACATTGGCACTTGCAAAGAAGATTTGAGAGTTTGGGCAAAAGCTAAGAATTAGATTAAATAACAATATTTTGCCACAATTTGCCGACTGACCACTGATAAGAATGGAAGGATGACATTTGGTAATGGTAAATATGTATTTGCTAATTGGGATTACAGATCATGACCATTTGGTTCATAGTCAAGATACACAGTATGTTTTTATTGTAATTCAGTCAATTTTTTTTTCTGGTGTGACACGGGGACTGCATTTTGGCTCCAAGCTTGTAGAATAAAGAATCCTGATAAGACATCCTGGTTTCACTCCTTTGATTGAGTATTGGGGTAAAAGTTCTTTATTAGTGCCTCTCCCACAACCAACAGTTACACATAAGAAAACATACATACATACATACATACATACATGTGCACATCTTCCAATATCAGATACAATCCTGTACTACAGGTCAGATCCCAACAGAATATGCAGTGGATAATCCTAGGGGGAGGGGGGTCTCACCTGTCATGGTCTGTGTGGACTGGCTTGGTCTTTCTGATACAGGTCGAGGTGACACCAGTCTGATATCTGCAGCAAGAAATGAGTTGTCAACTTGCTTACATTGTATAAAAAAGACATGTAGTCCCATTTATTCTACTCTTTTAAAAAGGACCTCAACAAAGCTGTTATTTTTCTCCTAATTGGGTCTCCCTTACTTTATAAGTCGTGCCTCCGCTCCATAATCTTCTTTTATTCTTGCAGCCTTCTTTCTCCCTCTATTACCCATTACAGAGATTCCCACGTATCCCATCTTAATTTATCACCAACATTAAATCTCCATTTCATGAAATTACTGCAATATATCAGGTTAAATTCAGACATCATCAAATTTACTTCATCGCATATGCTCTTGACCCACCACATCCAGCCTCCAAATACATTACTCTTCACCACCATCTTATCAGTTTCACCATCACCTCCATGTCTTCCTTCTCTGCCCGCCATGTCATGCCCCCTCCATCATAGATAGAGCCACTCTCATCACTTCTCTCCTAACCATAATCTCATAAGATCACTTTCAATCATCCATAATGTCTTCAGATAGTATAAATTACAATAGCATTTAATCAAAACAACCCATCATCCCGCATTCAGTAGTTCTGGTATCTCACCAGAGTTCCAACCAACTTTTTTGGGTGCTGATTTTGGCACTAATGCCATAAGTTTTTGAACGGTACTTTAGATCTTCAAACATTAAGCCATACGAATATATCATAACAGAGTCAAATTTAAATAATAAACAGGACCCCACCAACCACAAGCACTAACCTTCCTCATATCTTCTCTTTACGCTGGGCTCCTGCCCTCCATCACTGGATGGGATGCTGACCACAGTGATAGGACTCAGAGACCCAATGTCAGGGACTCCATTAACAACCTGCTGCAGCCCTGTGATGGCCGAATATGAGGAATCCACTGCAAGAAACAAGACATGCAAATCAGAAACATCCATTGGATAGAGCCGACTAATTAGAATACAGACTTTAAACATTTTATACTTAAACAAAACGTACACTTGTTTTTAATTCAGATTTTCACGAAACTATGAGAGAGTTTATATATATTGCATATAACTGGACTACACATAAACCTGGTGAGACCATCATCGAATACAATGTTCAAGGAGGTCCAGATAACACTTATTGTGGTTGTGTTTGGATAAGGTGCTCTTGTTTATTTTCATTACAAAGAATATAGTAATGGATAGAAGGTCACAGGATCACCTTTCTCTGCAGGCCAATCCTCGTGTGTCAGAAAGGAGGCACCGGACTGAGGCAGGTCTTCACAATCTACAGATAAAAAAACATAGTATTAGAGATTATATTATATTATATTAATATATATATATATATATATATATATATATATATATATATATATATATATATATATATATATATATATATATATATATATATATATATATATATATATAGTAAATAAATAGTACAACTGTGTTCACATCTGAATGTCTAAAGCAAGTTAAAAAACCTGCTTCCAGCTCAGAGTTCTGAGAAAAACAATTACATTGCATTCTGGGAAGCTGAGCAGGGACATTTGCCAACCATATATTAAATGATTGTTGTGGTGAACTACCTACTCATAAGGTCCACAACACAGGCTGAGATCCCGCTCCATGCTGATGATAGTCAGTAAGCTTGAAACAGCTGTACATGGATTGGATGATCGGCTTGTGTTTAATCCAACCTGGGCTTTGCTTTAAAGCTGTGTAATACAGCATGCATAAGCTTAAAGGAAGCCCTGTTTGATAATGGCTAAGGATTGAAGAGCGAGGCATTTGTGGGCACATTTGCATGTCCCAGTTCAACTTCCCAGATACATACATATACACTATAGAACAAACTGGTTCCTATAATAAATAAAGGTTCTGATTTGAATTGGGAAATGTCATGTGATACCCTAAGACATGTTAAGAAGACCTTTAACAATCAAAAAAATTATATATTAAAGTAGAGTTAAAGGGAAATTTTCTTTTTCCAAATGATGCTCTCAAAGCAGAAAAAAAAATAGTTTTTTGGGGCTTGTCCCTGTCAGCCAGTGAGCAGCAATACAGATGTAGGTCAGGTTTTTATATATCCAACTTTGTTAGTAAGAGCATGCTGAAAAATTACCAAAGAAAAAAATAATTATGTTCCATGTCCCTTTAAAATTAAGGTGTGCTCGGTGGGAAGACCATGGCATAGGTCCTCTTGTAATGGTCATCTCTCCATACCTACTGTCAGAGCATCTCAGCCTTTATCACTAAAGAGTTTCTTTACTTTAGACTACACAGGAGAGTAACAGAGTATGAAAAACTCCATTTTCATAGATAGGTAAGGTGTGCCTTCATGTAGCACTTGCTTTGAGGAAGGAGAACAATAGACTTGAAAGCTTGCAATCTAACAAAATATATTGTCTTCATTAAAATTATTTTTATTTTTTCATAATATAAATATACATTATTTCTGATTTGGTTTCATGAAATCTATGCTTTAGAGGTGGCCGTGGAATCGTGTGGCATAGAACATAGAAGCTTAATTGGCAACGATTCGTCATCCCAAGATAAGGACAAGAAGCAGTATGTGAAGCTAAACTAAGACTGGAGCCGCAGGTTGTCCCACAATAAAAGCTATTGAAGACAAGACAATGAACAACTCCTTGCTTGGATCCAGCTGCCTCACTGCACCGCCAACAAGCTATTTCATCCCTTTTGCCTTATATTTGTACAAGATCAGTGCTCTCTGTTCCATCGGTACCACAAAGTAACGTCTGTCCAGATGTTCTCACTGTATCCCCAGTACTACAGAATATGTTACATCTTTAAATAAGTAATAATACTGGTAAAATCCTCTGATGTTCTTCTTACCTGTACCACAGCGTTCACTTCTCCTCCTGTTGGTGGCCTCCATGGCCCCCTCGCTGGTCGTGGTGCTGACAGCAGAAAACGGGCTGACGCAACCAATGTCAGAGAAACCATTCACCACTTTCTGGAGGCCGCTCAGGGCAGAATAAGAAGAGTCTGTTAGAAGAAACAAACTCGCATGGTCAAAGCATTCATTTTCGGGGACATGTACAGACCAAAAACACTAAATACATGGGGGAGATCTAAGCACAAGCTTAGTGTAGAAAGAGACCTTGACAAGCAACTAAGATAGCAGATCATATCAATAGATAGATGTATAGCAAAATGGCAGACAGTACTTGCAGGTGGGTTATGTAGAGAGCCCCCTCCCAATATTTTCTCTTTCTCTATGTATCTTATTACTGCACCATTCACTCCTCTATATCCTATATCCACGCATGGTACGGTAAGTATAGCATCTGTTTTTACACTTCCTGGATGGAGGGTTCTGGGTAAATTCCTTTAGAATGTCTTCACAATTTTTGTTATCAGTCCTAAGAGCCAACGTTGTGTTGTCATGTATGCAATTTTATCCCTGCTTACTAAAGAAACTATAATATGTTGTGCAATTAATAATGAGATCAGACCACTGCATATAACTTTCTTTGATGTATGGGGTGCTCTCCAAGCTTGAATAAAGAAATTTGATTTACGTCTTAGTTTCATTTCTTGATGACGTGTTAGTTATAGAAGACATTTTCCCACAACAGTTACCATTCCCAGAAGGCCAGTTCCCATCGTCACAAAGAAAGGGACCTCGCAGAGATGGCGACGTGTCCTTCATACGCGTGGATTGGCCTGTGAAGAAAGAAAATGTCAATACTACTCCATACAGAGTCTCACCAAAGAAATATCTGTATCAGTACAGTTTTTTTGGTAACTTATCTTTACACACAGTTAAGACAGCATGATTCCATTAGAAAATTTGTTTGCATTAAAATGAACATCAAAAATACGTGAATTATGCAACAAGCTAAAATTAGCAGAACATACCCATTCAGATGCCATGCCAAAGGGTAGTGTGTCAGACACAAACATGGACTCCTTCAAGCACAAGCAAGGTCTACTGAAATAAGGATTTTCACTAAACTGCATTTATGCCCATGGCTTACATACAGTGCCTTGCAAAAGTATTCACCCCCATGGCATTTATCGTGTTTTGTTGCCTCACAACCTGGAATTAACATGGATTGTTTGAGGATTTACAGAACATGCCACAACTTCGAAGATGTTTTTTTTTATTTTTTATTGTGAAGCAAACAACAAATAGGACAAAATAGAAAAAGTCAATGGGCCTCATTCAATTGCAATTTTGCCAATTGAATAGGGGTCTAAATAGGCACATAACATATTTTTTTAAAAGAAGTTTTTAGTTAGTAAACATCTATCCAAAAGTAAGGTTTTCACAGCTCCAAATCGCTTTGGATAAGTCTCTATGAGCTTGCCACATCTTACCACTGGGATTTTGCCCATTCCTCCTTGCAAAACTGCTCAAGCTCCTTCAAGTTGGATGGTTTGCGCTTGTAACAGCAATCTTTAAGCCTGACCACAGATTTTCTATCGGATTGAGGTCTGGGCTGTGACTCGGCCATTCCAACACAAGTGTTGCTTTAGCAGTGTGTTTGGGGTCATTGCCCTGCTGGAAGATGAACCTCCGTCCTAGCCTCAAATCACGCCCAGAGTGGTACAGGTTTTGCTCAAGAATATCCCTGTATTTAGCACCATCCATCTTTCCCTCAACTCCCGGCTGCTGAAAATCATCCCCCCAGCATGATGCTGCCACCACCATGTTTCACTGTGGGGATGGTGTTCTTTGGGTGATGTGATGTGTTGGGTTTGCGTTTTCTTTGATGGCCGAAAAGTTACGTTTTAGTCTCATCAGACCAGAGCACCTTCCTCCATACATTTTGGGAGTCTCCCACATGCCTTTTCGCAAAACGTGCCATTTTGTTTTTTGCTGAAAAGTAATGGCTTTCTTCTGGCCACTCTGCCATAAAGCCCAACTCTATGGAGCGTAAGGCTTCTTATTGTCCTATGTACAGATACTCCAGGGTTACCTTAGGTCACTGTGCTGCCTCTCTGATTAATGCCCTCCTTGCGCGGTCCGTGAGTTTTGGTGGGCGGCCATCTCTTGGCAGGTTTGCTGTTGTGCCATGTTCTTTCCAATTGGTTATGATGGATTTTGATGGTGCTCCTGGGGATCATCAAAGATTTGGATATTTTTTTTGATAACCTAACCCTGACTTGTACTTCTCAACATCATTGTCCCTTACTTGTTTAGAGAGTTCCTTGGTCTTCATGGCAGTGTTTGGTTAGTGGTGCCTCTTGCTTAGGTGTTGCAGCCTCTGGGGCCCTTAACAAAAGGTGTGTATATGTAATGACAGATCATGTGACACGTAGATTGCACACAGGTGGACATCATTTCACTAATTGTGTGACTTCTGAAGATAATTGGTTGCACCAGAGCTTTTTATGGGCTTCATAACAAAGGGGGTGAATACATACGCACATGCCAAATTTCTGTTTTCTATTTCTAAAAAATAGTTTTATGTATATATTTTTCTAATTTCACTTCACCAACTTAGACTATTGTGTTCTGATCCATCACATAAAATTCAGATTAACAAAACATTGAACTTAAGGCTGTAATGTAACAAAATTGGTAAAAAGTCAAGGGGGTGAATACTTTTGCAAGGCACTGTAGCAGGAATTGTTGTTAATCTGTTACAAATGTATAAAGTTCTTCCTAAACTACAGTTTAGTTTTATTTATTTATTTTTAAGTAAAACCAGTTTAAACTGACCGGAAGTGCCTCTTTGTACAGAGCATACTGTTGTATGAAGGTCTCACTGGCAGACTATTAAAAATGTTTATTGTGTTTCATAAAAACCTCAGCATCATCCATGTCATCAACATCAATGCCCAGTATCCACTTGAAAACATCATTCATTTATATATTTATTTTTTAATTCAGGTGTGTCCAATAATAAAACCAACTATGCACCAGCATGGCGGATGGCCTTGACTCACCTTGCTCCTCCTGCTCACTCTTCTTCCTTGCAGGGTTTTCTTGGCTCCGGATGGCAGACAAGGGGCTCACACATTCCTGCTCCGAGAACCCACGGACCACTTTCTGCAGACCACAGAGAGCCGCAAAAGATGCTTCACCTGCAGACCACATTAACCGTTAGACCTTCCCAACAAACTCAACAACACACGTGAAGGGTATTCTGAAGGTTTAGGTTTAACCTACTATTTTTGTACAGTTATGATTGTAATGTGTTTTTTTTTAAAGGACCTTGTCGTTGAAATATTTATTAATATTTAGACAATCTGTGAAATCATCAAAGTAACAAGAATATTCTTTGAGATCATGCAGGTTGAGAAATTTACTGGACATCTCCAATATGACAAGCGTTCAGTGGGTTCTCTTTGGATAATGTAAATGCCTCATCTCTGTTTCTTATACATCTTACCATTCTCAGCAGAGCAGGTCCGAGCCTCACTCACTGGGGCGCTCCTCAACCCGCTTCTTAAATGATTATTGACCCGAGAAGGACAAGGTGAGGGTCCTTGGGGAGATGAACCTAATAGACATAAATGTACATTGAGTACATTATAGAAAGTTACGATCCCACTGCAACCAAATGGCCAGAGCATGAGCTTGTATTCTGCTCATATTATTGTAAGTCTGGTCGGTCATTCTGTATGGGAGGTCAGACATAAGGTTAAAAAAAAAAAAAAAACTAAATAGCTGACTAATTAGCCCTATAGTCAGTAAGACTCAAAAATAGCAAATGTTATTGGGTAAATGAGATAAGAATATATAAGCTAGTAGTAAGGCGATATTCCACAATCGGTTAGAATAGTCAAGTATAAAGTTGGACCTTTGTAGTTACAAAAATCGAGAAACAGAAAGTAAGTATAAGTGTCAATTAGAGAGTCAAAATATCTGTGCTCAGCCATAACCTGGTAGATCTAAACAAGTAATAATAAGTAATAATTATAACTCAGTAATAAAAATAAAACTAAAGGTCTCAGGCTGAATCTGACCTAACATGCGTTTCGTCTCTGTATGCAGCTTTTTCAGATGTCAAACATTGGGAGTAGTTATTTCCGGGTTTAACTAGGCAGCAGGATCAGCTGTCAAAAGGTAGTAATGTAATTATGTTCTAGATAAGCAGTACAGTATTGCATGGTATATATATGTGCATAAAAGCCAATATCTATACTGATTGACCGTTATACGAGAGCAAATAGTTGAACTACAATAATCTGAGAATAGGGGAGTATTCTCAGATTATTGCAGTTCACCTCTTTACTCTCATATAACACAGAGCTGAACTGCAATATTCAAAATATATATTAGTGTCATGCATTTTAGGCAATGGCAATTTTCCTATTGGTCTTTGGTTCTACATACATTAAAGCTATCACTAGCCTGAGGAAGCTAGGAGAGGAGTGTTTTGTATACACATATTTGGAACACACACAGCAGAAGAGAACCGTAATAAAAGCTTTTTTTCAATCTGAATGTAAAATTAAAAATTTGTGGTAGTAAAAAAAAATAAAAAATAAAAATAAATCGGAATTTCACTGACAAGACCAAACTAAGGCCCAACACGTGGGGTTTGCCTTTTCTCCTGTTCGGGGTAGAATTGCCTGGTATTTCAGGGCTGGATCACTCTAGTGAGTGAGACCAGACTGATATACTTCAGGATATTTCTCCCTGTGAAGGGGACAAGTGACTAAAAGAGGTTGCTCTCAGAATAAGTTATCATGTCCATAGAACTAACCTATTAAGGTTGGTTTGTTCTCGGATGAGTGCCTCTAGTTTGGTATTTGTTACATACGACCGTCACAGAGAGGGAACAAACCAATCTATTCTAATACCCCCTCACTTACCAACACTGGATTCTTTGCTTCTCTTGTTCCCGTCCTGGATACTGTTTGCAGCAGGAGAAGCTGTAACAGGAGGACGAGCAATCACAGTCAGGGGGCTGGAGGATCCCAGGTCGGCAACGTCGCTCACCACTTTCTGCATCCCACCGATGGCAGAGTATAAAGGGTCCACTGACAGAGGAGATTAAACATAAACCTGATGGGATCTGTAGCCATACACTTGGATACTCACAAGGCAAGTCAACGATGCCGCACAGAGGAACAGATCATGGGATACAAGAACAAATTAGAAGATATTTTAAAGGATAAAAAATGGAGAGCAAAGAGGCCACAGTTATGTAGTAAAAACAAATATTTATTGCCCCAAAATGTACTTACAATAAAATAATCAGCGGTCTTTCATCTATAAAACTACAGAGATCCCTGAGGAAGTCTAGTTTTATAGACAAAACACGTCACATTTTATTGTAAGTACACTTTTTAGGGTTTTCTTGTATGTTGGTATATTGGATTGGTTCTCCGTTTTGTAATATTGCAGATAAAAATAAGAGTAAAGTTGGGACTATTTATTTTCAACAAATATTGTTTTAATAGAAATGTTCCCTTGAGTGCTTGATCTAAACTGTACAATATTGAAACTTATTTTTTTTAAGGGACCACTAGGGTGTCATATTTATAGTTTGCTTTTCTTGACTGGATAACTTGCATTGTATAAAATAAATACTTTCAGAGTTTCATTTTTTAATTTTATACAATTCTGCTTTGTTTGTAAAAGCATTATGAACTTGGGAGGAGTGGGAGGAACAGTAGATGCAAATAAGATACGTAGTCACTTAGTTTAAAATATATCATCTTCAAGTAGCTCCTTAAACAATACATCTATATAGCAGAGTAAGGCCAAGAGGATAACCTGCCCCTCAAACTGCACTAGCCAGTGAAGAAGGAATCCCACTTGATACAATGAGAGTCATCGAAATACATTTCTTCTCCAAAACGAGCCCCCTACACTCAGCGACGAAGCCCAAGAAAGGCCGAAACGTACATCTGGGGTTTGCTATTTCTCCTGTTCAGGGTCATATTGCCTGGTATTTCGGGACTGGGTCATCTAGTGAGTGAGACCAGACTGATATACTACAGGATGTTTCTCCCGGTGACGGACATAAGTGGCTAATATATGTTGCTCTCTGAGTGGGTTATCACGTCCATCGAACAAACCTATTAAGATTAGTTTGTTTTCTTATTGAGCACCTCTTACTTTGGTCTTTATACAGAGCAGACACAAAACATGATGAGTTTGACTAACTTACCATTCTCTGATGATAAACTGGTATCGTCGCTGAACATGGAGTCCACCGATGCGATGGTGTTATCATTCAGCTCAGGATGGAAAAAGCCATCATCTACAAGAGGAGCAATCGGACTATAAACACAGGATAAAGATAAGACCACCCAGATAATGTACAGAGAGGTTTGGAAATAGGTCCATGTACACAGGATGTTTATGGGAAAATGAACTTGTTCTGCACCAAAAAAACAAACTTGTGAAGATTTAAAGGGGCATAGCAAATCTCCATATTAAGGCAGAACTTTACCTATTAAAGATGTTTGAAATTGGTTGATAGTAAGAAATGACGTACAATTTTGTATAAGGATATCAAATCTATCTCTAATAATTATTAACCAGTAATAAGACACAGCTGCATATTAATTATTATTGCGATTTTCAGATCTAGCAATGTCACAAGCTGCAGCCTCATGATCAACCCTTCCAGTGAACCGTTTGGTTGATTTCCTGTAGTACTTATAGATTAGATCTTCTTGTAGTTCAAGGGACTCTAAGCACTAATTTAGCTTAAAAATGCAAATTCCTTGCAAATTCCTCTGTAAAGTTTTCATTTCCAACATATTTGGGATGCAGTGTCCATTTAACCCCATTCGCACAGCATCCTCCTACCTTTAGCTTTGGGATTAAAATATTAAGGCCACAAAGTAACAGCACAACAGAAACCCAAGAAGCAAGATAAACACCCCCAGATTACCGACAGGATAGGATGGAAGGTAAGACTTTTTTATCATCTTTAGCCAAGCAATTTTTCTGTAATCTTAAAATCTGAGACCCCATTTCATCCCTTAAAGTCTAAAGATAATTCTGTATGTTGTTACTTACCACTACGATGTTGGAGGTGATTGGTTCTGTCCATTCTCCTGGTATCAGAGTGTCCCACAGCGATACTGAACATGGCCCTGGAAGAGCTATTTGAGTCCGTCACTGGGATCTCTTCCATGAGCTTCATCAGGCCACTCAGGTGGACATTTTTAGTAGACCCTATTAGACAATCAATAAACAGGAGACCAATTGAGTCCCAATTCCAAGGCCCCTAACTGTCCAGAATATCCTCATTTGAGCATCGTTTAGTTAAACAAAGAACAGTCATTCTGATTAACCAAACAACAAGTTTTCAAGAAACGGAATTCTTAAAAAGCTAGTCTATAAAAGTCCATGGAGGTGTCCCTAATAAATCTAGAGAGGAAGGTGTTCCCTCGTGTTTTCGTGGATCTAGAGAGGAAGGTGTTCCCTCGTGTTTTCGTGGATCTAGAGAGGAAGGTGTTCCCTCGTGTTTTCGTGGATCTAGAGAGGAAGGTGTTCCCTCGTGTTTTCGTGGATCTAGAGAGGAAGGTGTTCCCTGGTGTTTTCGTGGATCTAGAGAGGAAGGTGTTCCCTGGTGTTTTCGTGGATCTAGAGAGGAAGGTGTTCCCTGGTGTTCTCGTGGATCTAGAGAGGAAGGTGTTCCCTGGTGTTCTCGTGGATCTAGAGAAGAAGGTGTTCCCTCGTGGATCTAGAGAGGAAGGTGTTCCCTCGTGGATCTAGAGAGGAAGGTGTTCCCTCGTGTTCTCGTGGATCTAGAGAGGAAGGTGTTCCCTCGTGTTCTCGTGGACCTAGAGAGGAAGGTGTACTCTAGTGGTCTCAAAGATCTAGAGAGGAAGGTGCTCCTTAATTTTCTCATGGACCTAGAGAGGGAGGTGTTCCCTTGTAGTATAGGGATCTAGACAGGAAGGTGTTCCCTATTCTTAGATATAGAGGTGTCTCCATTGTGCTCAGAGACATCTTGAGGAAGACACTCTCTTATGTTCCAATGGAGTCAGAGTAAGGTGGCCTTTGTGCTCCGAGGATCTAGAATAAGGTGTCACGTTATAGCTTGACTCAGACGTTTTCCTCTCCTTACCTGGACCTTTGAGTTCCTCAGGGGTGCTGGGTGGCTGCACCCATACATTGAGCAATGGCCTTGGTGGGCTTGGGTCCTTCTCCTCCTTAACACGGAGGGTACATTCTTTGTATCTTCCTCCTGAATACGAGATCAGATAAAATAATATAATGTGATTACGCTCCATCAAATTCTGTGATTGTTATATCTTTCAGTTCAGTACTCCGATACTTCAAACAATTTGTATAATCACAAAGTATGATGAATGCTACAATAGGTGCCCAAGGATACCATTAACTTATCTTGATTGCACACATTCTTATGCTTGACTTGTTCAGGTCATGAAGTAATGAGATCTCTATCGATCTTCGGGTCAGATCGACTGTTAGCCTGTAAGAAAAATTTCCATTTGACCCACCTTGGATAGAGGCTCTACTATGGTCAGTTTCTCTCACGGGCATATCCTGGCTGGCAGTGACCATCTTAACAGAGCTGCAGTGTGACATGGCGGGTGGGCTGGGCCGGCATGATGGGATCTTTCTCACACAGTTCATCACACTCATCAGATGGGACTTTCCCACTGGGACATCTATGGAGATAAGACTTAGACTAACAAGGTCCTAATACACAGAAGCACTCGCTCCATCAACAAATTAGGTACGTATCTTCCAGAAAAAAAGGAAAACAAGGGCTCATAAATTTGAGGTAAGAAATCTTAGGAATAAAAAGGTGTGAAAGGTAAGTGGAATAATCTTCCAGGGACCATTGTAGAGTCAAACACAGTTAAAAAGTTTAAGCATGCCTGTGATATGCATAATGACATCCGGAGGCTTAATTAAGCCAAATTTTTAGGTAGATAGAATGGACAGACTAGATGGAATCCTATAAACTGCCAGGATCCTGAGCCAGTTATTCAGATCCCTGCCCATTACCAGATTACTATAATTAATTATGGAATGAACTCTCTACACCTTCTTAATGGACACTGTATTATATATCTATACTATGAAATGAGGTTTGCCACACGTGATGATTTTGCCCCTCTATGCACCTTTGGCGCTCATCGCAAGCCTCTCCCCGTGTACTTCAACTTTTCTGCTTTGCAATGAACACCTTCGGCGCTCATTGCAAGCCTCTCCCCCTGTGTACTTTATAGGCTTCGCGCTTCAGCACCTTCGGCGCTCATCGTGAGCCCTGCACTGTTCGCCTTCAACGCTCATCGCGTGCGCCCTATTGCGAGCCCCCCTGTGTACTTTAGGGGCCTCGCGATTATTGAGTGTGTTACTGCCTTGGTTGGTGAAAGCGTGTTACTGCCTTGGTTGGTGAAAGCGTGTTACTGCCTTGGTTGGTGAAAGCGTGTTACTGCCTTGGTTGGTGAAAGCGTGTTACTGCCTTGGTGTAAAAGCTACTGCCTTGGTGTAAAAGTTACTGCCTTGGTGTAAAAGTTACTGCCTTGGTGTAAAAAAGTTACTGCCTTGGTGTAAAAAAGTTACTGCCTTGGTGTAAAAAAGTTACTGCCTTGGTGTAAAAAAGTTACTGCCTTGGTGTAAAAGTTACTGCCTTGGTGTAAAAGTTACTGCCTTCGCGAGGCTCGCAAGTAAGGCTTTGTGAGGCTCGCAAATCGTCCCCAACATCGTAAGCGTTCCTAGCACCGACAACTATAACTGTGACAGTACTACACTGTATTAATAGGACAGCTATATCAATAAGGTGGATAAGAAATGTCATCAGCAGTTTTAATACAAACACATATGTACTCAATAGGGAACATACTACTGAAATAATTTATGAAATAAAATGCTCCACTCCCAAATAATTATGAGTGTACTTATATGTATTGTGGAGGGAATTGTAAAATGCTTTTTGTGTGCCCATCATTTTATACCTGCATATCTGTAGTTCTATTGCGGTTATGAATAATAGGGTTATAGGTTTTAAAATAATATATATTTACTTTAAAATACAATTAATAACTAAAAATCCTTTTCAATAACAGATAATGACCATATTTGGTTTCGGTTTCCTTTTAATAAGTCCATATGTATTTTATAATTGTAATACAGTTAATTTCACTGTTCTCCTGTGTGTGTGACAGAGAGAGAGACTCCATTTTGAGCTCCAAGCTTGCAAATAAAGAAACTCTTTTAAGACGTTCTGTTTCGGCTCCCCTTGATGGAGTATTAGTTGAGAAAGAGGCGCTGTAGAGGGAAAATTCTCCACTTCACTATACCTATTTTTATTACTAATGTTTCATAGGGCACTAATATGGTCAGTAGAGACAACTACAAGGGTACATAATAATAACAAACATAAAACAAAAGTATGAGTCAATGCAACAAACTATGAAGTAGTTTCAATATAGAAGATATGACTGGGAGGATAACCGATGTATGATGGGCAGTGACTTGATACATTTTTTTAATTATTATTATTATTTGGGAGAGTTAACTTTTGTTTATTGCTCAAGCTTCTAAAAAGTCACAAATGGATTGACCAGCTCTTCAACTTCAATTACTATCATCATCCATGGACATGCATGTACCATCTGTATGTGGTCTTGGGCGCTCCTCTGGGGATCTCCACCGGTCGCTATGCCGCGGTGAGCAGCTGGTGACTGCTCGAGAAGGGCTGGAGGTCTCAAGAGCCTGCCTCTTCAAACCGGGCAGGTGGGACGCACTCTGGGAGAGGTCTGTAGGATATAGGTAAGAGGAGTTTGCAGAGCCGTCCCATAATATCAGAAAACAAATATGGCACCAATGCAAGATAAACTGGTACCAGAAAATAGACTGACTGCTTTTACAAGAGTCTGTGAGTACAGTATTATTACATGTACTAAAGGATCATTTAAACAAGCTTACCATCCGAGTGAGCCCTCTTCATCCCCAGGTCAGGCCTGCGGACCTCCTCACTTCCCTGTGAGATCCGTATACCTGTGCGGTGAGGACTGGCGATTTGTGCAGGCATCTTCTCTAGACACTTCCCTAGAGCAGGAAGACTGCCCCGATGATCCTCTGTGTGAGGGGAAAAAATAGTAATTAGAGCAAAGCAGAACAGAGTTTAGACATGGTGCAGAGAAATAAATGTAGAGATTAGATTGTGAGCATCTTAAATAATTTGTGCCAGTACGTCCCAACTCTCAGTACTACTACGGATGGTTAATGCTTACCGTTTTTGCACAGCCGCAAGCCCCGGGGGTCAGCCATCCTGTGCTCGGTGCTGCTTTGCCGGGAAGCTCCACTAGTAACAGCCACAGTGAAAGGGTTGGGTTGGACCGGTGCAACTTCCATCCCTCGACTGGCTAATGCAACATGGTCTCTAACAGAAGCCTCTGTAACAGAAACATTGATACAGTCCTTTGTGAGCTCTATATAACATATACATCTGCTAACTTACACAAGTATTTGTAGCATGAACTGGAATTATAATGTCTTAATAGGACATTGTCAAATCTGCACATGCAGCAAACGATCGTAAGGTGTGCCCTATTTGGGCACATGATCGCTTTTTAAATATGTTTTAATTGGGCCTTGCTTTATATCTCCATGCTCTATATGTATATTTACATTTAAACTATACTGTGACTCCTAGCCATTGTGCTTTCTCTATTACAGAGCATACTAAGTGTCTCCTGGTTACAGTCACCTTGTAGCATATGTGCCTATTAGGGCTTTACTGCTAGTTTTGGGGTTGCAGTTACACACTGAGCCTTCCAGTCAGGAGGTATCCCTTCAGGCATATGCTTTTTACTTATTTGCTACGTTAGTAGCCCCTCTTGCTTATCCACTCCATTACCTGGCATTTTAGTTTTTTGGTAGGCATGGTATTACACATTTTAATTGTTGGCATTGTTTATCTTCTACTAAATATTTTATTTTATTTTATTTTATTTACTCACTGTATATTTTTACATTGGTGTTATGCACCTTGGAAAAAATAGACATTCCTTGGTTTATATATACTTCAAAAGGCGGGTTTAAATTGGTTAAATGAACATGTTAGAAATGTTATAACAGGTGCAAAGCACAGACACTGAGAATGCTCAGCAAGATTAAGTAGAGAGGCCGACGAGTCCCAAGGTGAAGCGTCTCACCACCAGCAATAAGATGTTTGTATTTAATAAAGTGCAGCATTCACTTAATATAAATACTATTGTGTTGGAAAACTTGAAGATAAATAATAAACCAATTCAATACTTGCCCTCCATGAAGGTTGTTTAGTTATATTGGGGTCTCTGGTCCATTTTGTCCCACCCAAGCCTATTATATTTTCAGTAGTAATAAATGGTAATTTACTCAACAAGGGCTCAATGAGGCAGTTTTGAAAAGCATAATCAACGTGCTTCATGCAGAACCAGGACAATTTAAAAACCATCACAGAACCTGCAAAGTCCGCACAAGCAGAAGGATCAATCCCCAGGTTTCTATTGGTCCGAGGTCCCAGTGTGCAGTGCCCAGTTACTGTGTAATATATCTATGTAATTTTAAACGGGTAGTGCCATGTAGTTATTGTAATTAACAGAATCTCACCAGTACATATCCTGTCCAGCTCAGCACTTCTCGTAGGCAGGACAGGAGCAGCGGTAAAGAATGTGCTGTAAGGACGCGGCCGGGTGGTGGAGATCTCTTTCAAGCAGTTCACCAAACCGTGCAGGTGAGAATTACCCAATGGTATGTCTGAAATGTAAGAACATAATAATACCCCATCATAATATGCACAGAACTGCATGTATTCATAAAGGTCTATACATATATGTATATATTATTTAAAGACTGCTCCTGGAATTTGGGTATGGCCTGCAGTCTGGGTGTGGCTGCTGAATAGACAGCGATTTCAGTTGGTCTGAATTGAAGAAAGACAGAGGAAGAGTATGTAAACAAACTAATAGACTGTTTTGTTTTTGCTCCACCCAGGGGTAGCTGGATGAGAACTGAATAGCAAGGGAACTGCCCAAGAGTAAAGGTAGTGCGTCAGTGGAAGCTAGGTCTGTAATTTGGTTTTATAAATTTTTAGTTTATTATTATTAATATAATTGTTTATAATACTGGCTAGGGTTTTAGTAAATCCTGAAAAAGTATTCATGCCTCCTGTATTAGTGTTCCATAAAAGTTATGGAAACACAGTCACAAACCTGTCACTTATGTATTAAATATCTTTCACAAGAGAGGTACAGAATATTCAAGGGACTTGGAGATATTTAATGAACCTTGTAAATGGATAGATGAGGATAATTATATTTTACTATTTAATTGGTGATAACATCAAATTCATATCTTAAGAAGCTCCCCTCTTACTGTCTGCAGGAGATCTTCTGGCGGATGTCGCTTGTCTTCTGTTGACGTTGTCTTGATACAGAGGGACAGCAGGATGGCTGGGCTGCCTTCTTACATTTACAGGCTGCAGAAGAGGGTGGTCCTCACTCCCACAATCCTCTGCAAAAAGCAGCAAATAGATAATGCACAAAATCACAATTCAATTCAAAACAAGAATCAGGTAACATTCTTTAGTCACTGTAATAAAGCAAAAATAAATGTTCACTGTATTTTAAGAAAAAACTTTTATTTGTGAAGCAACAAACGGACAACATAAGCATCTATATGTAAACCAAGAGCAGACAACCATATTTAGAGAAATATTACTTTATATATTGCAAGTCTCCATATTGTCTGACTCCAGAATTCTGAGAAATACAATTACACTGCATTCTGGGAACCTTGGCAGCGACAAACAAAACCGGCCCCACGCTGATGATAGGTAGCAACCTTGAAACGGCTGTACGTTGCTTGTCTTCTGTGGGTGGGATTCCTAGCTTGTGTATAATCCAACCCTAGCTTTGCTCATAGCTGTTTGATACAGCAGGCATATGCTTAAGGGAAGCCATGTTTGATATGGCTATGGATTGCAAGAGCAAAGCCTTTGGTGGGCACATATGCCCACCTGCCAAGGTTCCCAGAATGCAGTGTTATAGCTGTATTTCTCTGTATTCTGGGCATGAACAAGTTTAACGTGTTTTAGACATCCAAATGTGAACACAAATGTACTATTTATTTACTCTACTACATTACGGTGGAGGCTTCTATCGCTCTTTTGCCCACCATATATTAAATGATTGTTGTGGAGTTCTAAAAACACAGAGCCGGACAAATGTCAGCATTTTCGTGAGTGTAGATGCGGTCACTACATAAACTATGAGCTATTAATCTAGTCATGGAAACATGGAAAGGGGACTGTGGAGACAACCAAAAAAATTCTCATTAAATAGAACAGAGTCCACGGAAAATGACTTCCAGCAGTACTGACCTTGTTTAATCCTCACAGGCTCTCCTCGTTTTATGCCGACTGAAGTATCCAAGGAGGAGCTGGGAGAAATACTTGGGTTACGACTGAGGGGAACAGCCATCCTCGGAGACAGACCCATGGCTAGGTAATGAGAAAAAAAAAATAGAGTTGTGAGCCAGCGAATCATTGATTATACGTGTAATAGGAAATTGCCCGTCAAAAATGACAGGATTAAAATGGTAAGACTGGCAATGCTGTTTGCCACACAATACGAGGCTTTTGGTCCTCTGAGCACCTTTGGCGCTCATTGCGAGCCTCTCCTCCTGTGTACTTCAAGTTTCCTGCTTTGCACTGGTCACCTTCGGCGCTCATCGCTTTTGGTGCTCATTGCAAGCCTCTTCCGCTTGCGGTGCTCATCGTGCTTTGACGCTCATTGTGTTGCACACAATGAGGGGATTTGGCGCTCAATGCAAGCCTTTTCTCTCGCCTACTATACGGGCCGCTCATTGCAGGGTTCGTTAACCTACAAGTTTAGTGCTTGGGAATGCCATGTGTCTTTTTCCACCATCTCCCCCGTGTCCCTTCCCGGTGTCTTTATCCTCTGTGTGCGTGCTGAATGTTTGCGTGGCGCGCGGTTTTATTTTCAAAGTCCTGTGTGCCTGGCGTTGGTTTTGTTGTAAGTGGTACTGTCTTCAGCGTTGTGTATTTTGTAAGTTCTGTGAGCCTGGCGTTGCTGAGCCTCGTTTTCATGCTGATTCTGAAATTTCGCGTTTTTCCTCCACCATTTTTTCCCCTCGCTTGGGCAATTTTTTTGTGCCGAAAAACGCAAAATATGGGTGTAATTCGCTTGCAACCTCGCTCCCAGGCCTCCTATGTCTCCCCCAGTGTGTTATAATTTTTGTACATGTTTTTTTTTTTTTGGTGGGTTTTTAGAGTTACGCACTTGTGCTGCTTCGCCTTGCTTGGAGAGGCTCGCATGTGTGACAGCTCTGCGGGCTGCAATGAGCGCCTTTGGTGGTCATTGCAGCCTAAGTACTGCGCGGCTGCTTCGCCTCACTTTATGAGGCTCGCATGTGTGACGGCACTGCTGGCACGCCTTGCTTTGCGATGCTCGCAGTTGCGCCCTCGCTTTGCAAGGTCACGACTGCATGACCAACATCGTAAACTTTTCATACACTGACAACTATATATGCGATACCTCAAGGTTAACGCTCTATTAAAAGGATACGGAAGGTTTATGGATTTTTTTAGATATATTATATACCTCTGTATTTATTTACTTGTATGTACTTTACTTTATTAAGGAGTGCTTATAAGTTCTGTTTTTACTGCCCAAAATCATTTTTTTTTTACCTGTTTGGGACTGCCCTCTGTAGGTTATGAAGTACTTTATGTGCAATGTTTCAAAATAAATCAGTGACCACCTCTCAGCCAAAGCTTCTCAGACATGGTCCCTGATAGGCTAGGACACTACACTGCACATCCAGCCCTACAAAGTCTGTGTCTACATACGATGCAGAGAGCAGACCCATACACGGCTGTAAAAACATAGCATTTATTTGCTTCTAAATAAAACAAAGTACATAAAAGTAAATAAATACACAGGTACATAATATACCTGTTAAAATCCAGCAACCTTCCAGATCCTTTTAAGTAATTTGGAATATTCACATGTTCCTGCATTTGTTTGTCCATACTGATCTATAGCAGAGGTTGATGTTAAAGGTCGAGTTCAGATATTAGTATTAATGTAATGTCACCTTCCGCATAGGTTCTTCTGTTTCCAGTCTCTGGTGTTCGGCTTCCCCGGGACCCTGGGCTTTGTGAGGGGTTCCTTGTAGCAGGAGGGGATATGCTTCTCTGCATGGGGCTCTCTTTCCATCTTCCTGTGAGGCTGTGAGCAGGACTGCAGGGAGGAGACTTCTCTGTTGGTCAAAAGAAGAGATCAACTTCAGAAATCCTATACCATCATCTTGTTAACATTCTATATGCAATTATTATTTTTATTATTTAGCATCTATTTCAATCTTATTTGGATGGTTTATGCTACATGTTCTTGTAAACTAATGAATGTGTGTGTATATATATATATATATATATATATATATATATATATATATATATATATATATTATAAAACAAATAATACATTCATAAGCCCATTTGCATGTCTTAAAGGCACATGTAAATGAGAATACAATGTACCTCACTCTTTCAATCCAAAAATAGCAATTTTACATATCGCTCCCTTAAAGCATATGCCCTCTGTATTAAACAGCTTTTAAGCAAAGCATGGGGTTGGATTTTGCACAAACCAAACCACTCATACGGATGATAGCCAATAGTTTGAAACAGTGCTGTATATGATGCAGATTCTGGTTTGTACAGTAGATCAGAAACAGTGCTGTATAGGAGCGATTCTTGGTTTCTGCAAAATCCAACCCTTTGCTTAAGTAATGTATACAATTGTTATTTTTGGATTGAAAGAATGAGCTACATTGTATTCTCATTTGCATGTCCCCGCCTTTAAGACGCTTATTAATGTATTTGTTTTCTGTACGGTGGAGAGCTTTTCTCACTCTAGTGCTCACCATACACTAAATGATTCTTTATATATAATATATATAAAGAACTTGTGGGTCTTGCAATGAGTAGGCCTTTCCCCCTCGCCCCCTCCCCTGTGTCTCCCGTCCCCCATCTCCTGCGTCTCCCGTCCCCCATCTCCTGCGTCTCCCGTCCCCCATCTCCTGCGTCTCCCGTCCCCCATCTCCTGCGTCTCCCGCGACCCTCCCCTGCGTCTCCCGCGACCCTCCCCTGCGTCTCCCGCGACCCTCCCCTCCCTGGCAGCGGTTAAATAAGAGTTACTCAGAATCTGTTTGTAGCCTCTCCTGCCCTCTTCCTTGGGAGCCTCGCAATGAGCGCCTTTGGCGATGCTTGCAAGCCTCTCCCCCTCTACTTTAAGGGCCTCACGATGATCAATGCAAACCTGTAACTACATGGAAACTTGCCAATTCTACATTAGAGGCTTTCACTAGCCAATATCTTCCCGATGATGCCACAGATCTGTCATGTCCCAAACTCACCTTGTTTAATCTTCATCGCTTTACATGTATCACTGGCAGACGAGTGGCCAGAAGTCACAGTCTTGGTGTCATAAATCATTCCCTGATGGGGACGGATGGGGACCATCATTTTAGGGGTTGTGTCTATAGACAACTCTACTAAAATGAGGAGAAAAACAAAAAAATAAATATTTCTGTTTGTACTGTAACAAAATAATTCATATTAATAATTATAAATGAATTTAAGGACCATTGTGTTTTATATTTAATACATAGTTGTTGTTTTTTTTTTTTTTTTTTTTTTACTATACGAGAAAACGGGCAACATATTTAAAAAAAAAAAAAAAAAAAATTAATAATAATAATAATAATAATAATAATAATAATAATAATAATAATAATAATAATAATAATAATAATAATAATAATAATAATAATAATAATAATAATAATAATAATAATAATATATATATATATATATATATATATATATATATATATATATATATATATATATATATATATATATATATATATATATATATAAATAATATAGACAATTTATTACATTTTATATGCAATGGATTCTATCATTTCAATCAAATTCCTGAGGTGGAAGGAGACATTGAGTAGTCGGGATCTTTTATCAACACAATGGGAATGTGGCATCTAAAACAGACATACTTATTAGACAATAGGTCTAGTTGAAAGCCCTACTGAGAAAATAACAGATTCAGCTGAGAACAGAAAAAACCCTAAAGTAAGAAATAATTTCATATGTTTAAAACATAAAAGGTTGAGTTTATATTTTTTGCTTTCTAAACACATTTTGCCAGTTATCAAGTGTAGTTATTCAAAAAAACATATAGAAACATTTGAACACAGTGGTTCTCTAACATGACGCCATGGCCATGCGATCTACCCTAGACACATATTCAAATATACTACAGCTTTCTATTTATTAACAACTTGGTACCTTAGTGTGATAATTGCCCTAGATGTCCGAAACTGGCTTGGAAGTCGATAATCGTAAATTATAGATAATCACTGAAATGTTACACAATGGCTATACCTTCTTCTGCTTTCAGCACGACCACCCGTGGACTTTGCTCTAAACGCTCCATGGTTGCAGGGTTGGCTGTACGAGATACAATTTCTTGAGTCTCTCTCAGACACGGAGCAGAGACAGGAGTACAGGTTTGTGATCGTTCCTCAGCTTTAACTAAATAGAGAAAATTAATGGTGACCCATTGAACAAAGCAAAAATCTACCACCAAGTACGACTATTCTACGAGGGATATAACATTTGGTGGTTTCAGACATTTCCTACCTTTTGGACTTGGCGACACATGTTCGGATTGCTCCTCCAGGCTCCTGGCAGGAGAGGGGCTGCCATCTGTCACGGAGCTGCCCAACAAAAACCCTGGGATTTCATTTACCAGCCTCATCAATGCACCAAGATGACTGCTCCTTGGAGTAGATCCTGTGGGATTAATGGGATCATCCAGTTACCAATGCGAAGAAATGCTCAGCAACAAATGACCACCATCAATATCAGTCTAACGCCAACATAGTGCTGTGTTGGCCAGGCAAGTGAACCACCACCCCAAGGTCAACTTACTAATCACACCTAATAACCTTTGGCCAACCACAGGTAAGCCAACCTTCAAGGCAAGTCAACTGCACACAGTGAGTCCACCCACATAGATACAGTATTGGCCAAGTAAGTGAACTGAACCCCCACCACAGAAAAGGCAGTTTTACTTACTAATCACACCCAAGCCAACCACAATGGCAGCCAGGAATTGGCAAGTCAACTGTACACCGTGAGTCGAGCCACATGGAAACAAAAATGTAATGGCAAAATGTCCGTTTAGTCTGCCTATTAAATAGCAAATAAGAATGGCTTAATTAAACCTAGAGGGTCTCATATTTATCCCAGACATGCTTCAGTCCCTTTACCAAGTCTGTCCCGTCCACCGGTAGGCTGTTCCATTTATTTATTATACATTCTCTAAGTAGTAGTTTTGCATATCACTCCTAGATCTTCCACCTTCATTTCATGACGACCTCTTTTTGTGGAAAATATTAAGCTCCATAACTTTAGCAAATCCTTTATCTTATTTGAAGGATTCTATCCTCTTGCCCCTCTCCCTTCTGACCCCCGAGATAAATCCCTTGGGACACTTGCAATAAATAAAGTGATTACGAAGCCTTATTCATCTTCTACTAGGAGTATCAAATTAGTCACCAACTTGGACGTGCTACATATCCGCACAGGGACTAGTGAATGGCTACAAAGTGGGGACCCACAGTGTTTCACTTTTCCCAATACATATAACTGGCTCATTCAGACTTTGTACATATAGTTATAAATTAATAGATCATAATATGTTCTAACTCCCATCTTCCTCAGCACACACAAGGCTTCTAACATGTCTCACCATTTGATGCCGCACATGCCAGCCCTTCTGTTTTCTGCATGTCCCGGAAGTGGATGCCTTTGATGTCCTTGTCAAGGAAGCACTGGTCATCATCTGTATAAAAAAAAAAAAAGGGGGCTGAAAGGTGAGTTCATTTGAACCCGGTTATTACATTTCTGGTTTCGTTTAATCCTTTCTGAACTCTTTCCTTGGTTTTTGTGGAAGCGTCTTGGTATCATGTGGTTTCAAATGTGATGTCTAATAGGGGGAATGCACAGAGAAAGTTGTATTAACCTTAGAAAGACAATTTAATCTGAATCCTTATATGAGGACTTGGCACTCACACAATATGAGATGGTGAATTGAATTGACATCCCTTTTTGTAGAGTGTTTGGTGACCATATGGACAAGAGCATGCCAGGCACATTTGTTAGCCACTCCTCCCCTAAGCTTCCTCAAGCTTATGTTCATTACTTCAATTACCTCATCTATCCATTCATATAGATGGCTTGAGCTTTCCTTTAAGGTTGATATTTATTTATTACTCCCCATTAAAGGGGATTCTCATTAACTTCTTGCGCAAGAAAAGCGGTGTCATATATTTAAAACAAACTATTATGAAAAACTATACTTGAAAATATATATACAAATTTTTTTTCCAATGGAAAATAAAGTAATACAGACTGTAATATATTAACCTTTAAATTAACTCATGCTAAAGTGGGATATGCTATTTTGGTTTCCAGTAATCAACTTCCTGTAATGGGAGGAGACTTGGACAGGAAGTTCTATCTACACAATGGGAATGCTTTTAGTATGTCTTCACCATTTCTTGTTATCAGTCCTAAAAGCCATCCCTGTGTATATAACTTCATCTGCTCCTACTAAGGAAACTATAACATGCAGATTAATAATAAGATCAGACCACTGCTTACCTCTTTCTTTAAGACATGCTGTGTTCTACAAGCTTGAATAAAGAAATTTGATCATCCTGGTTTGGATTCCTTTTTTTGAGTGTTGGTTATGGAAAAGATACACTGAAAAGGGGATAATTTCCCCCCAACCTACCCCTACTTTAGACAAAAACTGTCTGTTAAGAGAAAGGTATTTCCTTACGCTAAACCTCAGAGCTATCGGAGGTCCACTACAATTCTTAATGAAATCTTATAAAGCAGACAAAGCATATTATAAATGAGGTTCCAGATACAGTGGTCCAGTCAACATACAAAAGCTCACCTTCAAAGTTATAATGTCTTCTGCTCACAGTCAGCCTGCTGTCCCAGAGGTCTAGCTGACCCTGCTCAATACGAGATACCAGATCAGGCTTGTCCAGAGAGTAACCTGGTGCAGAAGAGGCAAAGATTGTCACTTGGATAATATCATTTATTTAATGTAGCCCTGTGTCTATCTTAAGCATAGAGCTCATGCTATAAATACGAAAACTACACAAACATTTACAGAAATCTTGGCTAAGATTGAATTTTTTCCACTTTGAAAATCAAAATCCTTAACTGGTAACTAGAGTAATATTAAGGAATGCACCTCAGATATTAAACATAGAGTTGGTGAACCAGTGAATTAATACCAATGTGGATAAGGCATGACATACCCAGAGAGAGCAGGGTCTCATAATTATCTCTCATCACCTCCCGATAGAGGTCCCTCTGATGGCTCTCCAACATCTGCCACTCTTCCTCAGAGAAATAAACAGCAACATCCTCAAATGTCACAG
This sequence comes from Discoglossus pictus, assembly GCA_027410445.1. Taxonomy (NCBI): domain Eukaryota; kingdom Metazoa; phylum Chordata; class Amphibia; order Anura; family Alytidae; genus Discoglossus; species Discoglossus pictus. Next base: position 436,250,458 of record CM050166.1, read on the forward strand.
AATCCTGAAGAATAAATAAAGACTGGTCAGAGGGCACCATATCAAGTGTCTGGCCACAATACCAGCCAGAGGGCACTAGATTGAGTGTCTGGTCATAATACATTTACTAAAGAATGCCTCTGCAGGTCCCTGGAGGGATCCAAGATATAAAAAAAAAAAAATCGGTGGAAGTTGTGCGTGTGAGAGGGTGTTTTTATATACAGTAGTATGCACATTGAACACAGGTTATTGTTTATTTGATCATTGAGAAAGCCCTGCAGGTGGGCGCAACGCATCTGTCTCTTTAGTTAGATGTATTTATATTTTATATGTTCCAGTACAGGCATATAACATACCTTTGAAGGGGAACTCTTTCAATATATCCTATATTTGTTTGTTTGTTATTATTAATTTTGGGAGCACTTTGCCTACTTAGATGTTTTTGTGTAAATAAAACATTGGTTCAATCACTACGCTTTTGGTGCTTACGTATTTCCATTTTTTTTGCTCTGTTTAAAGAGGCACTACCTTCATAGTTATAGTATAGTATATAGTTTTATGCACGAATATAGAGGTAAAGGAGCCTTGTAAGAGCACATGGTATAATTCATATAAGGTTCCAGAAAGAATGATTACTTTTCCCGAAAACGCCAGTGATCCAGAAGTTGGCGGTAGACATACCATGAGGATATTGAAAGCTGGATCTAGCATTACACGCTACAAATACCTCATTCCATTGAGGTGTCTACATGCGAGTGTGATGGTACGCTATTATGTCACTTATTCATCTGTACACCGATTATAGCTATATCTATGCTTAGACTGGTTGCTCTTTTTTCTCCCTTCCGGTTTTGTATGAGAGGGGTGTTTATATTTCTTGATAGTTATGGTTGCATCCTTTGATGCAGAGAGTTGGAAGCGGTGTGGTGTCAATTTAAATATTATCCAGGTATCAAACAAAGGCTATGGATCTCTCTCTGTTACCTTCTCCCTATCCCTCCCTCCAGTGAGAACCAGACACTGCCCTCCCTCATCATGCAGCTCTCAGGATGTGATGTAACAAACACAAAATTGATTCCTGTACTCATAAGAACAGTTTTTCTTGAACTTCTTGTCCATTCATTTATAAAACAATATAAACTGATGCAATACAATGTACACTCAGGATAAGAAAAAATACACACACACACACTGATAGAAGATTATTGGAGTAAACCAGAGCAGTGAAGTTTTTTTGGACATCAGGAAGTACCTGGTAGATAAATGGTGCGGAGAAGCTGATTTCACTGTGCGAGACATCCCGACTCTGACAGGATCTCTCATGGAGGAGTGGGGATGTCTCCTGGGGTTCGCAGGGTCTCTCATGGAGGAGAGGGGATGTCTCCTGGGGTTCGCAGGGTCTCTCATGGAGGAGAGGGGATGTCTCCTGGGGTTCGCAGGGTCTCTCATGGAGGAGAGGGGATGTCTCCTGGGGTTCGCAGGGTCTCTCATGGAGGAGAGGGGATGTCTCCTGGGGTTCGCAGGGTCTCTCTGGGAGGAGTGGGGATGTCTCCTGGGGTTCGCAGGGTCTCTCTGGGAGGAGTGGGGATGTCTCCTGGGGTTCGCAGGGTCTCTCTGGGAGGAGTGGGGATGTCTCCTGGGGTTCGCAGGGTCTCTCATGGAGGAGAGGGGATGTCTCCTGGGGTTCGCAGGGTTTCTCATGGAGGAGAGGGGATGTCTCCTGGGGTTCGCAGGGTCTCTCATGGAGGAACGGGGATGTCTCCTGGGGTTTGCAGGGGCTTTCTGGGAGGAGTGGGGATGTCTCCTGGGGGTTGAAAGGCCTCTCCAGGAGGAGTGAGGATGTCTCCTGGGAATTGGAAGGTCTCCCTGGGAGGCGTGGGGATGTCTCCTGTGGTTCCGAGGATCTGACTGGGATTCTTTGGGGTGTCTCCTGGAGTTCTGAGGGTCTCTTAGGGAGGTGGGTGGATGTCTGCTGGGGTTCTGAGGGTCCCTCTGGCGTGAGCGTGGATGTCTCCTGGGGTTCTGAGAGTCCCTCTTGAGGGAGCGTGGATGTCTCCTGGGTTTCTGAGGGTCCCTCTTGAGGGAGCGTGGATGTCTCCTGGGTTTCTGAGGGTCCCTCTTGAGGGAGCGTGGATGTCTCCTGGGTTTCTGAGGGTCCCTCTTGAGGGAGCGTGGATGTCTCATGGGTTTCTGAGGGTCTTTCTGAAAGTTGTTGGGAGGTCTGCTGGGATTCTGAGGGTCTCTCTGGCAGGTGCTTGGATATCTTCTGTGGTTCTGAGGGTCTCCCTGAAAGGTGTGGGGATGTCTCCTGGGGTTCTGAGGGTCTCCCTGAAAGGTGTGTGGATGTCTCCTGGGGTTCTGAGGGTCTCCCTGAAAGGTGTGTCGATGTCTCCTGGGGTTCTGAGGGTCCTACTGGCAGGAGCGTAGATCTCTCTTGGGTTTCTGAGGGTCCCTCTGGCAGGAGCGTGGATGTCTCCTGGGGTTCTGAGGGTCCCTCTGGCAGGAGCGTGGATGTCTCCTGGGGTTCTGAGGGTCCCTCTGGCAGGAGCGTGGATGTCTCCTGGGGTTCTAAGGGTCCCTCTGGCAGGAGCGTGGATGTCTCCTGGGGTTCTAAGGGTCCCTCTGGCAGGAGGGTGGATGTCTCCTGGGGTTCTGAGGGTTTCTCTGGCAGGAGCGTGGATGTCTCCTGGGGTTCTGAGGGTTTCTCTGGCAGGAGCGTTGATGTCTCCTGGGGTTCTGAGGGTTTCTCTGGCAGGATCGTGGATGTCTCCTGGGGTTCTGAGGTCCTCTCTGGAAGTTGTTTTGATATCTGCTGGTGTTCCGAGGGATTTTCTGGCAGGCGCATGGATAACTCTTGGGGTTCTGAGGGTCCCCCTGAAAGGCACATGGATATCTCCTGGGGTTCTGAGGGTCCTTCTGGCAGGCTCGTGGATGTCTCCTGGGGTTCTGAGGGTCTCTCTGGCAGGAGCATGAATGTCTGATGGTGTTCTGAGGGTCTCTCTGGCAGGTTTGTGAATATCTCATGGAGATTGGATGGTCTCCCTGGCAGGCATGGGAATGTCTCTTGGATTTCTGAGGATGCCTCTGGGAGGCATGCCGGTGTCTTCTGGTGTTCTGAGGATATCTCTGGGTGGTGTGGGGAAGTATACTGGGGTACAGAAGCTCTCTCTGGAAGTTGTGGTGGTTCTGAGAGTTTTCCTGGCAGGGCCATGGATGTCTCCTGGAGCTCTAAAGGTCCCTCTGGTAGGCATTTAGATTTCTCCAAGGATTCAGATGGTCTCTCTGAGAGATGTGAGGAGGTCTCCTGGAATTTGGAGATTTGTACAGATGTCTCCTGAAGTTCTGAGGATCTCTCAGGGAGGTGTGTGGATGTTTCCAGGATTTCAAGACATCTCTCAGGGGGGTGTGGGACTTTGTCTTGGACTTCAGAGAGTCTCTCAGGGAAGTTTGGGGATTTTTCCTGGAATTCGGACAGTCCATCGGAGAGGTGTGGGGATCTCTCTTGTAGCTGTGATGGTCTTTCTAGGGGTCGCTTTTGGGGTCTGTTGGAGATGTGTTGGAAAAACCCTTGAGGTCTCTCTGGGAAGTTAATTGGGGCCTCTTCAGGTCTCTCATAGAACTGTTGGGAAGACTCTTGAGGACTCTCGGAGTGGGATGGGTGGCCTTCTGCTTTGTTGTTGGGCTTCTTGACCTGCAACAACAAAACACAAACAAAATCCTCATTACAAAAATTTTCTACGTTTTCTAAATTTTATTAACAAGACGTCCATCCCACTTTCTTTCACTCAATAAATCAGATGACAGAAATAGCAAACAAAGTTAATGAGATCAAAGATTGCAAGGCTGAGGGGCCCACCTGTGTCCCATGTTCAGGCGTGGACGGTGCCGGCTGTGATGAGTGGGGGGCATCCAGTTTCACGGACCTGCTCTCCTGCTCTAGGAAATTCAAGACTATCTGCAAATGAACAAGAGCAGCACATATGGTGTCAGGAGGGTGTTAAAGAGTTAAAGAGCAGGTATAGAGAACGCGTGGCCAATAAATGCATCCAGACACAATTACAACTCCAGATATAGGGACATGGAAGGTTCTGTTTTTATTATTCAAATAAACGACACAAATGTGTATATGACATTTGGGGGGGGGGGGGGGGGGGGAACACAACACAGTATTAAACATTATCAAATACCCCCTTTCTGATACAACAAAGAATAATAGTCTTTTTCATGTCCCTTTAATTAATTTTAAGCTCCTCAATTTAATTAGGTTATAAAATTTGGAAGAAGCTTTCATAGTAATCGTTTTGTACCTTCTGGAACCTCCCCTTGTCTTCCTGTTCTCTCAAATGCAAGACGACATTTAGCACGGCTGTGGACTAAAGCCATATCCACAGGGGAGTGGCTTCACACTACCACTATCTTGTTCTGCTAGCAAGCAGACAGTGACATTGTGTGTATTTGAGAAGCATGTGACCCTGGTAGTATGAAGAACCTTCCTCTTGGGCATTTTAGGTCACAGCTGTGCAACATGGAAGCCTGCATTGAGAGAGCAAGAACAAAGAGGGAGGCTCCAGAAAGTAAGAAAAAAATTATCTAATTTTCAAATTTTGACTTCAATACAATCAGTCCCAAAAAAGACCTCTATCATGCTCACCTACATTAAGGGGTCAGAAGATCGGTCTTGTCCAAAGATGATGGGACGCTCTTACCTGCTTGACTATTGGCTGGGAATTGCTGCACAGACACTGGGAGGCAGAGGTGGACACACATGGATGGACAACGGGGTCTTGAACAGACACTTTGTGGTGCTCTAGTAGACTGCAGACATACTGTGAGGGAACACGGAGGAGCAGCAAATCAAACTACCACCAGAGAACTTCAGGTATAGAGTGCACCACACCAACTAACCACCAGTGAATGCCAGGCATGGTGCTCTCACTAGATCAACCACCACTTCCCTCTCTGGCACCAACCACCCCCTCACACCATGACCGGAATCACTAAATTAAATCACCAAAAAACAAAATCAGTCTGATCGGTTATGATACTCCCCGATAAGGCAACTGCTTAGAATAAAGATTAACCTCTAACCAACTGTGTACTGCTTTAAATTAAATTTCTTTGCTTACAATGAAAAATTAAATGAAACTAATAACTGCCAACAACTAGCATTTGCGGTCAGTGGTTTGCAAAAAAATGTTTGACCATTCACAAAGCCTACTGACCACTGATAATGGAATGTTGACATTAGCTAATGGTAAATATTTACGTGCTACATGTAATAATAGATTATGAACACATTTACACTTCCTTTCTGTAATTCCATATAATCAGTATGTTTTAATTGTAGTTCAGTCCATTTTACTGTTCTCTTGTGTGCGACACAGAGAGACTCCATTTTGGCTCCAAGCTTGTAAAAAAAAAAAAAAACTGATGTCCTAGTTTTGGCTCCTCTTGATTGAGTGTTGGCACCGATAAGGAAAATGTCCCAAACATGACATTACAGCAGAATTATAATTGAACGAAGAACACCATCACGACTAAGCCTAAATGGGAAGCTAAAAAATTCATCCATCAAAATAAAATAAAAATTAGCTTTTCTAGAAATTGGGCGAGTGCCTGAACAACCCGCCAGGATGATATATTGGAAAAAAGTATTTATAGTTTTGTGACATTTATGATTTCCATTTTTAGCCATTGAGTCTACTGAATAAAAACTCACTTTAGTAATTGGCAGATGTTGAACAAATACATTTTCTGTATCCTGAAAAAACAAAATGTCTGGTCCTACATTGGGACAGTATCAGATACTACCAGTATTTTTTTCTTAAAAAAATAAATAAAAATAAATAAAATAAAATGCGATTCGTTCCCTTGATAAAGTGATCCCTACTCCATGTCATTCTACAGAAATCCCCTGCATTTCCACTCAACCTGTCAGGGTCGGTCAAATATTTATATTCCTTTTGTGCTAAAAAAGTTACTTTTCTATATAAAAATCCCACAGATTCCTTACATATTTTGCAAAGCAACAGAGTAGCACTTCTATATAAAGCAGCTGTGTAGTACCAGAGTAGCATCTACATATAAAGCAGCTGTGTAGTACCCGAGTAGCACTTACATATAAAGCAGATGTGTAGTACCCGAGTAGCACTTACATATAAAGCAGCTGTGTAGTACCAGAGTAGCACTTACATATAAAGCAGCTGTGTAGTACCCGAGTAGCACATACATATAAAGCAGCTGTGTAGTACCCGAGTAGCACATACATATAAAGCAGCTGTGTAGTACCCGAATAGCACTTAGATATAAAGCAGCTGTGTAGTACCCGAGTAGCACTTACATATAAAGCAGCTGTGTAGTACCCGAATAGCACTTACATATAAAGCAGCTGTGTAGTACCAGAGTAGCACTTACATATAAAGCAGCTGTGTTGTACTCGAGTAGCACTTACATATAAAGCAGCTGTGTAGTACCAGAGTAGCACTTACATATAAAGCCGCTATGTCGTACTCGAGTAGCACTTACATATAAAGCAGCTATGTCGTACTCGAGTAGCACTTACATATAAAGCAGCTATGTCGTACTCGAGTAGCACTTACATATAAAGCAGCTATGTCGTACTCGAGTAGCACTTGCATATAAAGCAACTGTGTTGTACCCGAATAGCACTTACATATGTAGAAGCTGTGTAGTACCCGAGTAGCACTTATATATAAAGCAGTAGTGCAGTAATAGATAAAATAGCTTCCAACATCATTGCATCAAGAAATAGACTAGGAGGAAGGGAGAAAGTACAGTATTTTTCACAGGAGTGGATAGGTATCAGTATCACTTCAGAAACAAGTGTTATACCTGGTTTATAGATGGTGTCAGACAGCAATGTGAGTGACTGGGACTTGTGTGGGGTTTCTGGGCTCCTACTTCCTCCTTAGCGTTCCTGAGTTGTTCATCACAGGTCTGCAACCAAACAAACGCACAATTATACACAAAGCAGATTATGGGGACCAAGTGTGATGATATCATACGACATTAACTCCCTTCTCAAGTACATGGTCAGCAAAACGTGTGAAACTGATCCTAAGGCTCAGGACAAGATATCCAATCATTTTACAGGACTTCTGCAGTTTGTACACATATTGGTGAAGTATATAACCACAACATAATTTAGCTTAGATTGCGCTAAAGAGCGATAGAAGCCTCCGCTGTACAGAGTACAGTAAATAAATAGCACATTGGTGTTCACATTTGAACATCTAAGAATAGGCTAAAAATGTATTTCCTGTTCATGAGCCATGTATACGGTGGTATTGGATTAAAGAGTGAAAATGCACTATGGACACATTTGCATGTCCCTGCTCAGTTTCCCAGAGTGCAATGCAATTATTATTTCTTGGAATTCTGAGCAGGAAATACGACTAACTTATTTTTAAACGTCCAAATGTGACCATAAGTGTACTATTTATTTAATGAAGTATCTAACAAACTAACAATATTAACAGCGGTGTTAGCCACAAGAATAATATTTCTACAGAAAATCTTAAAATGTAGACTGCTTCACTCTTAGGTGCATCTCTCCCTCAGTGACCGCAACATATATACATTACCTCAGTCTGGGTGCTGCTGCTCATGGTACTCCTATCCTCCTGAGAGGAGCTGGGAGGGGTCTGCTTGGCCACCTCACTTGGCGTCTCCAAGAAGATGAGAACGATCTGCAAGAGAGAAGAGCATTATAAAGGCACAGATACTGTATCCTGGGCTGGACACTTATACTAGTCTGGTCACAAACTACATTTCTTTTTAAACTAGTCCCTGATAAAAAAAACTTTGGAGTATACACTGGTGTATGTGTGTATCTATCTATCCATCCATCCATCCATCCATCCATATATACATCCATATACATACATACATACATACATACATACACACACACTGTGGACTAATTTGCATGCTCCCGCCCAGTTTCCCAGATTGCAGTTTCTTGGAATTCTGAGCACAAATTATATTTTTAAGCATAGTTTTAGATGTCATAATATGGACAGAAGCAGAGATTTGCCATTTGATATCCTAACAGAAAGTTCCTGTGCTAAATAATCTTAACCAGAAACAGATAAGGACTGTTGCATTACTGATAAAGGTTTCCATTCATTGTATTGAAAGCTTGCGCTCATGAGTGGCGCTTTAAAGAGACACAGAAGTTTCAAGTTTGCATTAAAAAAAATATTTTATATACAAAACTTGATTCTCTCATGAAAAATAAATGTAAAACAACATAAGCACCGCCATATAAAGCAGGTGTGCAGTACCACCCGAGTAGCACCGCCATATAAAGCAGGTGTGCAGTACCACCCGAGTAGCACCGCCATATAAAGCAGGTGTGCAGTACCACCCGAGTAGCACCGCCATATAAAGCAGCCGTGCAATACCACCCGAGTAGCACCGCCATATAAAGCAGCTGTGCAATACGACCCGAGTAGCACCGCCATATAAAGCAGGTGTGCAATACCACCCGAGTAGCACCGCCATATAAAGCAGGTGTGCAGTACAACCCGAGTAGCACCGCCATATAAAGCAGCCGTGCAATACCACCCGAGTAGCACCGCCATATAAAGCAGCCGTGCAATACCACCCGAGTAGCACCGACATATAAAGAAGCCGTGCAATACCACCCGAGTAGCACCGCCATATAAAGCAGCCGTGCAATACCACCCGAGTAGCACCGCCATATAAAGCAGGTGTGCAGTACCACCCGAGTAGCACCGACATATAAAGAAGCCGTGCAATACCACCCGAGTAGCACCGACATATAAAGAAGCCGTGCAGTACCACCCGAGTAGCACCGCCATATAAAGCAGCCGTGCAATACCACCCGAGTAGCACCGACATATAAAGAAGCCGTGCAATACCACCCGAGTAGCACCGACATATAAAGAAGCCGTGCAATACCACCCGAGTAGCACCGCCATATAAAGCAGGTGTGCAGTACAACCAGAGTAGCACCGACATATAAAGAAGCCGTGCAGTACCACCCGAGTAGCACCGCCATATAAAGCAGCCGTGCAATACCACCAGAGTAGCACCGCCATATAAAGCAGGTGTGCAGTACAACCAGAGTAGCACCGACAGATAAAGCAGCCGTGCAATACCACCCGAGTAGCACCGACATATAAAGCAGCCGTGCAGTACCACCAAGTAGCACCGCCATATAAAGCAGGTGTGCAGTACCACCCGAGTAGCACTGACATATAAAACAGTCGTGCAGTACCACCCGAGTAGCACTTAGAAGAAAAAAATAATAATACACTCTATAATCCATTACTTTTATATGCAGTGATACTGCTGTGGAATCTACTAATTTAGTTAATGATGGAAAGAGACTTTGAAAGCAGGGAGGAATGTGGCATCTACAACTGCCAGTGTTTCCATTAGCACTAATGCAAAGTACATTTGTTTACAAAGACACATTGTGTTGAGATAGAAGCTGCAATAAGCAACTTAGTAAAGAAAATGGAAGCCTCCCAGGTCCCACCACAGCCCCCCAATTATTATTTGGTTACTGTGCCTCCTCTCACCTGTTTGACCACGGGCTGTGAGCTATGAATGGCACATTGTCCTCCACACTGGGACACGCAGACCACAGGCACATTACTAGAGGCCACAGAATTGTGCTGCTCCAGGAAATTCAGAACAATCTGCAAAATGGGTGGATGTTAGAATTATTAATAAAAATGTATTAATTAGATTTTTTTAATGTATCATCAGACAATTAAATTATATATATATATATATATATATATATATATATATATACACATATACACAAACACACATATACACACTATAAAAAGAAAACTAGCAACGATTTTGAATTCATTTTTGCCAGAAACATCTACATTTTTCAAGAATTATCCTCATAACTCATGGAGTTGCTAAAAGTTGTTCCAGCTCTAATTGTGTTTTACAATTTACAAATCTGTTCTTGCAGGTGAAACACAACCATATTTACATGTCGCTTTGGGCCAAACCTTTATAGGTGGTTGGAACAGGCAGGTTAGATAGGCGGTTTGCTTCTATGTTTCTACGTCTGTAACTAGCTTGTCATGGGACTCACCTGGTTCACTAGTGGCTGGGAGCAGGGTCCTGAGGTCTGCGTGCTGCTGTGAGACACAGATGTCTCAATGTCTGGAGTTGATTCCTACAAGGACATTCAGCAATGATTTCACATGCACAGAATAGAGCACAAAACACACCCCAGGGCCCCCTTGGCTTATACTCGAGTCACTCTTTCCCCCCCGTGTCTCTCCCCCCCCCCCCCCCCATCCTAAACCCCCCCCCCTTTCCCCTCACTTACCTCCATCTGCAGCTGCTCCTCCACTCCTCCTGTCTGCGTCGGGACCCGGCATATGCTAATGACGTGAAGTCACATGCGCGTCACGTCATTAGCATTGGCCGGGTCAAGACACAGCCAGGAGGAGCGGAGGAGCAGCTGCAGATGGAGGTAAGGGAGAGGGGAAGGTATTTGGAGGGGTAAAGTAAAGAGGGAGAGGATGAGGGGGAGGGAGAGGATGAGGGGGAGGGAGAGGATGAGGGGGAGGGAGAGGATGAGGGGGAGGGAGAGGATGAGGGGGAGGGAGAGGATGAGGGGGAGGGAGAGGAAGCACACAAGAGGGGGACACAGAGGGCTCAAGAGGGACACAGGGGAGGTGTAACTTCACTTGGAGAGGTCCTGGGTGCCCCCGCTTGCTGTGGGTAAGCTTTTTATGTGTTTGTTGTGTGTATTTATTGCGTTTCTAATGTTTTCAGGTTTGTGCGGGTCGGCCGTTAAAGTCGTATCTTTGCGAGGTTGTAGTGTTTTTTTTTTCTTCAAGTAACGCAACTCATATTTGTTTGTCGAAATGTACGTAAATGTTGCGTGGTCCGTAGTTGCTGGCAAGGAGCGCCTTTGGTACTCCATGCCAGCAACTGAGGCCCTTGCTTCGCTACGCGAGCCTGCAGCGTTAGCAACGACCCGCTTGCTCACAACTATATATGTGATTTAAATGGATATCTGAGGTCTGAAAGACTGCAAATTAAAACAATTTGGGGGGCTTTATTGTTTTTCAAAGTAAATAATGTAATGTTATTTTACATTTTTTTTACTTGCTATTTGACGGACTGGATTTAAAGATGATTTTTTTTTTTTAATTAGTCTAGTAAGCTCCGCCCACTCACTTCCTGTTTATGTCCATAAACTAAGCAATCCAATCTATTTCTTGCATGGCAAATTGACACTGTCCTATTCCATAAAAACAGTCATACCTGTGCAGTCCTAGAGGTACTGGGATTGTTGTGGCTGCAGGATGGACACCTGGAAGTCGAGGAGCTGGACTGTGGCCCTGGGAGTATTGGAGTGTCTAGAACCTGCAGAGAAGGAAAGTGCAGGGTGAGCGATTGCACCTGACCGATAAGGGTAAGGAAATATGTAACCAACCAATGAGAGGCTAGCAATGCAATAACTTACATCCGTTTCACCATCAAACTGGAACATATCAAGTGAAACAATAACCCAATATAGATGTATATAAAGATTAATCATGGAATAGGTACCATTCCGCCCTGGTGGCACTACACTATTATACATACCCAGGGCTCAGTATGATCTCACACAGCTCTCTTAGACATGGAGTGTGGGTGTTTGGTTTCTCTAGCACTGCACTAGTAAATATTCTGTAAGCAGAAACTAGTCTCAATGACCACAAGGCTACACTAGCCAGTGTCCCATGCAAATAGCCCAGTAGTCTACTTGCCTGCTCTTGGTGCTCTGTGCTGTGGCCTTGCAGCTCAGTGGACCTCATTGGCTCGGTGTCCTGCTCTCGCCTCTCCCACCTCTGGTGCTCCGTACCCTGATCCTGAGAGTCCGAGTGGTTATTTAGGAGCAAAGTTGGTTCCGAGTTCTGCTCCCAGTGTTCTGCTCTGTGGCCCTGTGATACATCAGGGGTAAGCTCCTGGTTCTCTGCATCCTGAGTCCCAGTGTGATTCATTAAATATAGTGCGGGCTCTATGTTGTGCAGTCCCTTCAATTCATCCCACTGATCAGCGCCGTGGTCCTGGGTCACTGCACTGCTCTTCAGGAGCAGGGTTTGTTCTGCATTCTGCCGTTTCCTGACATGGTTCTGATGCTCTGGCCCAAGGTCCTGCGGTGCAGTGTTGCGGTTTAGAAAGAAGGTGGACTCCTCGTTCTGGAGTTCACCGACATGCTCAGGGTCCTGTGGTGCTGTGCTGCGGTTTAGGAGCAGGGTGGGCCCATCTTTCCGCTGTTCCCTAACATGCTCCGGATACTCCGGTTGAGAGTCCTGTGGCGTAGTGTTGCAGTTACGAGTTAATGTGGACTCATGGTTCTGCTGTTCCCCGACATGCTCTGGCTCAGGGTCCTGTGGCGCAGTGTTGCCGTTACGAGTTAATGTGGACTCATCATTCTGCTGTTCCCCGACATGCTCTGGCTCAGGGTCCTGTGGCGCAGTGTTGCCGTTACGAGTTAATGTGGACTCATCATTCTGCTGTTCCCCGACATGCTCTGGCTCAGGGTCCTGTGGCGCAGCGTTGCTGTTTTGTTTTAGGGTAAGCTCGTCGTTCGGCTGTTCCCCGATATGCCCCTGATGCACTGACCCAGTGTCCTGCGGCGCAGCATTGCCGTTTAGCAACAGGGTGGGCTCCGCGTTCTTCCGCAGCCTGAGAACCCCTGGCTGATCCGGCCTCTCCTCAAATGAGCTGCCCTCAAAGTGCAGGGAGCACAGCTGGTAATTCCCAGATCCACCTCGTACCACATCCTGCACAAGACTGTCCAAACGGCCTCCTGAGATCCCACACCTGGAGGCCCAGCGCTCTGCGGCCTCCACCTCCCCCGGGAAAACATGGAAACTGACCGACCGCTCCGGCCTCTCACTCGCATTTCTGCAGCCATGAGCCAGGCAGTGCGGCATCATGAACCTAACGGGGAAACACAAAGGGTCAGGAATTAATACAAACGGAAACCTTTCAAACACACTACAGGACCACTGAAATGGACAAGAAGAACTAGACTTGATAACTGATGGGAAGAAAATACATGCTAAATACACATTTCAATGAGTATTAAACGGTATATGGAAGGCTCCTTGATTTCACTAGGTATATAACACAATACAAATAATGCAGAAGCACAATTTCTCAGTATGACTACTAACTTGTTTGGTGATTATATATATACTAGCGACTTGCCCGTCAAAAAATGACGGCAATGAAATTGTAAGTGAGCTAATGGTGATATAATGTGGCTGATGTAGCGTCCTTCGTTTTCTATGTCGTGCGACTTTTTCGGAATATCCGTAGGTGTTTGGTGGTGTTTTGCGTGTTTTTCTTCGGCGGACATTTTTTCTCTCGCTTAGATAATTTTTTAGTGTCTAAACTCTTTTAATTTGAGTTAAACCCTCGCACAACCCTCCCCCCGGTCACACACACCGGGCCTCGCACAACCCCCCCCCGTCCTGTCACACACACACACACACACCAGGCCTCACACCCCCCCCCCCCCCCCCCGTCCTGTCACACACACCGGGCCTCGCACCCCCCCGTCCTGTCACACACACACACCGGGCCTCGCACCCCGCCGTCCTGTCACACACACACCGGGCCTCGCATCCCCCGTCCTGTCACACACACACACACACACCGGGCCTCGCACCCCCCCGTCCTGTCACACACACACACACCGGGCCTCGCACCCCCCCGTCCTGTCACACACACACACACACACACCGGGCACCACCCCCCCTGTCCTGTCACACACACACACACCGGGCCTCGCACCCCCCCGTCCTGTCACACACACACACACACATCGGGCACCACCCCCCCTGTCCTGTCACACACACACACACACACACCGGGCACCACCACCCCCTGTCCTGTCACACACACACCGGGCCTCGCACCCCCCCCCCCCCGTCCTGTCACACACACACCGGGCCTCGCACCCCCCCCCCCGTCCTGTCACACACACACCGGGCCTCGCACCCCCCCGTCCTGTCACACACACACACACACACACCGGGCCTCGCACCCCCCCCATCCTGTCACACACACACACACCGGGCCTCGCACCCCCCCCGTCCTGTCACACACACACACACCGGGCCTCGCACCCCCCCCGTCCTGTCACACACACACACACACACCGGGCCTCGCACCCCCCCGTCCTGGCGCACACACACACACACCGGGCCTCGCACCCCCCCGTCCTGGCACACACACACCGGGCCTCGCACCCCCCCCCCCCCCCGTCCTGTCACACACACACCGGGCCTCGCACCCCCCCCCCGTCCTGGCACACACACACCGGGCCTCGCACCCCCCCCCCCCGTCCTGTCACACACACACCGGGCCTCGCACCCCCCCCCCCCGTCCTGTCACACACACACCGGGCCTCGCACACCCCCCCCGTCCTGTCACACACACCGGGCCTCGCACCCCCCCGTCCTGTCACACACACCGGGCCTCGCACCCCCCCGTCCTGTCACACACACACACACACCAGGCCTCACACACCCCCGTCCTGTCACACACACACACACACACACACCGGGCCTCGCACCCCCCCCATCCTGTCACACACACACACACCGGGCCTCGCACCCCCCCGTCCTGTCACACACACACACACACACACCGGGCCTCGCACCCCCCCGTCCTGTCACACACACACACACACACACACACACACACACACACCGGGCCTCGCACCCCCCCGTCCTGTCACACACACACACACACACACACACCGGGCCTCGCACCCCCCGTCCTGTCACACACACAAACCGGGCCTCGCACCCCCCCCCCCCCCCCCGTCCTGTCACACACACCGGGCCTCGCACCCCCCCCCCGTCCTGTCACACACACCGGGCCTCGCACCCCCCCCCCCGTCCTGTCACACACACCGGCCTCGCACCCCCCCCCCCCGTCCTGTCACACACACCGGCCTCGCACCCCCCCCCGTCCTGTCACACACACCGGCCTCGCACCCCCCCCCCCCGTCCTGTCACACACACCGGGCCTCGCACCCCCCCCCCCCCGTCCTGTCACACACACACCGGGTCTCGCACAACCCTCCCCCCCGGTCACACACACCGGGCCTCGCACAACCCCCCCCCGTCCTGTCACACACACACACACACACCAGGCCTCACACCCCCCCCCCCCGTCCTGTCACACACACCGGGCCTCGCACACACCCCCCCCCCCCCCCGTCCTGTCACACACACACCAGGTCTCGCACACACCGGGCCTCGCACACCCCCCCCCGTCCTGTCACACACACACACCAGGCCTCACACCTCCCCCCCCCCTGTCCTGTCACACACACACACCGGGCCTCGCACACACCCCCCCCCCCCCGTCCTGTCACACACACCAGGTCTCGCACACACACACCCCCGGTCACACACACCAGGCCTCGCACACCCCCCCCCGTCCTGTCACACACACACACACACCAGGCCTCACACCTCCCCCCCCCCGTCCTGTCACACACACACACACCAGGCCTCGCATCCCCCGTCCTGTCACACACACACCGGGCACCACCCCCCCCCCCCGTCCTGTCACACACACACACACACCGGGCACCACCCCCCCTGTCCTGTCACACACACACACACACCGGGCACCACCCCCCCCCCATGTCCTGTCACACACACACCGGGCCTCGCACCCCCCCCCGTCCTGTCACACAACACACACACCAGGCCTCGCACCCCCCCCATCCTGTCACACACACACACACCGGGCCTCGCACCCCCCCCATCCTGTCACACACACACACACACACCGGGCCTCGCACCCCCCCCATCCTGTCACACACACACACACACACACACACCGGGCCTCGCACCCCCCCCATCCTGTCACACACACACACACACACACACACACACCGGGCCTCGCACCCCCCCCATCCTGTCACACACACACACACACACACACCGGGCCTCGCACCCCCCCCATCCTGTCACACACACACACACACACACACACCGGGCCTCGCACCCCCCCCATCCTGTCACACACACACACACACAACGGGCCTCGCACCCCCCCATCCTGTCACACACACACACACACACACACCGGGCCTCGCACCCCCCCCATCCTGTCACACACACCGGGCCTCGCACCCCCCCGTCCTGTCACACACACACCGGGCCTCGCACCCCCCCCGTCCTGGCACACACACACCGGGCCTCGCACCCCCCCCCCGTCCTGGCACACACACACCGGGCCTCGCACCCCCCCCCCCGTCCTGGCACACACACACCGGGCCTCGCACCCCCCCCCCGTCCTGGCACACACACACCGGGCCTCGCACCCCCCCCCCCCCGTCCTGGCACACACACACCGGGCCTCGCACCCCCCCCCCCCCGTCCTGTCACACACACACCGGGCCTCGCACCCCCCCCCACGTCCTGTCACACACACCGGGCCTCGCACCCCCCCCGTCCTGTCACACACACACACCGGGCCTCGCACCCCGCCGTCCTGTCACACACACACCGGGCCTCGCATCCCCCGTCCTGTCACACACACACACACACACACACCGGGCCTCGCACCCCCCCGTCCTGTCACACACACACACACACACCGGGCCTCGCACCCCCCCGTCCTGTCACACACACACACACACACCGGGCACCACCCCCCCTGTCCTGTCACACACACACACACACATCGGGCACCACCACCCCCTGTCCTGTCACACACACACCGGGCCTCGCACCCCCCCCCCCCGTCCTGTCACACACACACCGGGCCTCGCACCCCCCCGTCCTGTCACACACACACACACACACCGGGCCTCGCACCCCCCCCCATCCTGTCACACACACACCGGGCCTCGCACCCCCCCCGTCCTGTCACACACACACACACACCGGGCCTCGCACCCCCCCCGTCCTGGCGCACACACACACACACCGGGCCTCGCACCCCCCCGTCCTGGCGCACACACACACACACCGGGCCTCGCACCCCCCCGTCCTGGCACACACACACCGGGCCTCGCACCCCCCCCCCCCGTCCTGTCACACACACACCGGGCCTCGCACCCCCCCCCGTCCTGTCACACACACACCGGGCCTCGCACACCCCCCCCCCGTCCTGTCACACACACCGGGCCTCGCACCCCCCCCGTCCTGTCACACACACCGGGCCTCGCACCCCCCCGTCCTGTCACACACACACACACACACCAGGCCTCACACACCCCCGTCCTGTCACACACACACACACACACACACACACACCGGGCCTCGCACCCCCCCCATCCTGTCACACACACACACACCGGGCCTCGCACCCCCCCGTCCTGTCACACACACACACACACACCGGGCCTCGCACCCCCCCCGTCCTGTCACACACACACACACACCGGGCCTCGCACCCCCCCGTCCTGTCACACACACACACACACACACACACCGGGCCTCGCACCCCCCCGTCCTGTCACACACACACACACACACACACACCGGGCCTCGCACCCCCCCGTCCTGTCACACACACACACACACACACACACCGGGCCTCGCACCCCCCCCGTCCTGGCACACACACACACACACACACACACCGGGCCTCGCACCCCCCCGTCCTGTCACACACACACACACACACACACCGGGCCTCGCACCCCCCCGTCCTGTCACACACACACACACACACGCCGGGCCTCGCACCCCCCCGTCCTGTCACACACACACACACACACACACACCGGGCCTCGCACCCCCCCGTCCTGTCACACACACACACACACACACACCGGGCCTCGCACCCCCCCGTCCTGTCACACACACACCGGGCCTCGCACCCCCCCCATCCTGTCACACACACCGGGCCTCGCACCCCCCCATCCTGTCACACACACACACACCGGGCCTCGCACCCCCCCGTCCTGTCACACACACACACACACACACACCGGGCCTCGCACCCCCCCGTCCTGGCACACACACACACACACCGGGCCTCGCACCCCCCCGTCCTGGCACACACACACCGGGCCTCGCACCCCCCCCCCCCGTCCTGTCACACACACACCGGGCCTCGCACCCCCCCCCCCGTCCTGTCACACACACACCGGGCCTCGCACCCCCCCCCCCGTCCTGTCACACACACACCGGGCCTCGCACCCCCCCCCCGTCCTGTCACACACACCGGGCCTCGCACCCCCCCGTCCTGTCACACACACACCGGGCCTCGCACCCCCCCCCATCCTGTCACACACACACACACACACCGGGCCTCGCACCCCCCCGTCCTGTCACACACACACACACACACACACACACACACCGGGCCTCGCACCCCCCCGTCCTGTCACACACACACACACACACACACACACACCGGGCCTCGCACCCCCCCGTCCTGGCACACACACACACACCGGGCCTCGCACCCCCCCGTCCTGTCACACACACCGGGCCTCGCACCCCCCCGTCCTGTCACACACACACACACACACACACACACACCGGGCCTCGCACCCCCCCGTCCTGTCTCACACACACACACACACACCGGGCCTCGCACCCCCCCCATCCTGTCACACACACACACACACACACACCGGGCCTCGCACCCCCCCGTCCTGTCACACACACACACCGGGCCTCGCACCCCCCCGTCCTGTCACACACACACACACCGGGCCTCGCACCCCCCGTCCTGTCACACACACACACACACACACCGGGCCTCGCACCCCCCCGTCCTGGCACACACACACACACCGGGCCTCGCACCCCCCCGTCCTGGCACACACACACCGGGCCTCGCACCCCCCCGTCCTGTCACACACACACCGGGCCTCGCACCCCCCCCCCCCCCCGTCCTGTCACACACACACCGGGCCTCGCACCCCCCCCCCCCCGTCCTGTCACACACACACCGGGCCTCGCACCCCCCCCCCGTCCTGTCACACACACACACCGGGCCTCGCACCCCCCCCCCCCCCGTCCTGTCACACACACCGGGCCTCGCACCCCCCTGTCTTGTCACACGCACACACCGGGCCTCGCACCCCCCCCCCCACCCGTCCTGTCACACACACCGGGCCTCGCACCCCCCTGTCTTGTCACACGCACACACCGGGCCTCGCACCCCCCCGTCCTGTCACACACACACACCGGGCTTAGCACCCCCCTGTCCTGTCACACACACACACACACACACACAGGGCCTCGCACCCCCCCATCCTGTCACACACACACACACACACACACACACACACCGGGCCTCGCACCCCCCTGTCTTGTCACACGCACACACCGGGCCTCGCACCCCCCGTCCTGTCACACACACACACACACACACACACACAGAGCCTCGCACCCCCCGTCCTGTCACACACACACACCGGGCCTCGCACCCCCCCATCCTGTCACACACACACACACCGGGCCTCGCACCCCCCCATCCTGTCACACACACACACACACCGGGCCTCGCACCCCCCCGTCCTGTCACACACACACACACCGGGCCTCGCACCCCCCCGTCCTGTCACACACACACACACCGGGCCTTGCACCCCCCGTCCTGTCACACACACACACCGGGCCTCGCACCCCCCCATCCTGTCACACACACACACACACCGGGCCTCGCACCCCCCCATCCTGTCACACACACCGGGCCTTGCACCCCCCCGTCTTGTCACACGCACACACCGGGCCTCGCACCCCCCTGTCTTGTCACACGCACACACCGGGCCTCGCACCCCCCCGTCCTGTCACACACACACACACACCGGGCCTCGCACCCCCCCGTCCTGTCACACACACACACACACCGGGCCTCGCACCCCCCCATCCTGTCACACACACACCGGGCCTCGCAGCCCCCCGTCCTGTCACACACACACACACACCGGGCCTCGCACCCCCCAATCCTGTCACACACACACACACATATCGGGCCTCGCACCCCCCCGTCCTGTCACACACGCACACACCGGGCCTCGCACCCCCCTGTCTTGTCACACGCACACACCGGGCCTCGCACCCCCCCCGTCCTGTCACACACACACACACACCGGGCCTCGCACCCCCCTGTCTTGTCACACGCACACACCGGGCCTCGCACCCCCCGTCCTGTCACACACACACACACAGAGCCTCGCATCCCCCGTCCTGTCACACACACACACCAGGCCTCACCCCCCCCCCCCCCCTGTCAAAAACCTATGGGACAATCCAGACACGTCTTGAACTTGTCATTGCCTGTAACTTAACTTATGTATAGTGCTACGGAATATGTTTGCGCGTGATAATAATGATAAATTATATATCCCAGTACAGGTCTGCCCTCTTTTGCTCATGAAGACACAGACTCTGCAGTACTTGCTGTGCAGTCTCCATTAAGTGACATCAAGCACTACATAGTCTGTGTTTGTATATGAGTCAGTGGGCAGACCCATACAGGTACTATTTGTCTGATTTTATGGGCAGTGAGAGGGCTTGGATAATATTCCAGTGAAGTGTGGGACACATTGGCAATGAAGGGTTAATCTTGAGAACACATTGCTAATTACAGTAGCCTGATGATGGATTAGGTAAACGATCAGGACGTAAAGGACATTAATCATGGCTTCCCTCGCACGTGCCCCGAATACAAATGTGTTCATGGTGAGATGGTCTGTGTGGAGTGAATTTTTAGGTTATAAACCAACATATTCACAAATATCATTTTTGCAGAGAACCCTGGGTTGAATATGCAGAGCAGGCTTGTTTAACTGCAGCAAAATCAAGCTGTTTTTCTTAAAGAACATGAAAAAAATAGCAATATGTTGCGTTATCCATTTGTTTTTAAAGTGAATCTGTCCTGAGAAGTTCTATGTTGTTATTGCAGATTTTATATGCAAAGGAGCACCTCTCACATATTAATTAGCTGCGTTGATGTGCTAATTAGTATTGCAGGCTGCTTGTCTGTCTCTATAGTGCCCAAATAAAGACCTACAATGTTATGTGACAATTCTGCCCCTTTTCCATCCTTATCGAGCACTCTTCGCTGCACATTAGCATACAGGAGCTGCAAAATCAATTCTAAATAAACCATAAGGAAAAACAATTTACTGGCAAGTAAAAAAGTTCCCGGGTTCCCTGGTGATCCAGTGGTTAGGATTTGGTGCTTTCATCGCTGTAACCTGGTTTCAGTCAGGAAATCAAGAAGTCACACCACCCTGAAGCCGAGCAGGGTTGGGACTAGTCAGTATTTGGACCTAGAAATACTAGGAGCTCTATTCTTTGGTTCACTGGAGAAGGAACTGGCAACCCACTCTGCCATGAATACCAAGTGGACCAGCATGGTGTGTTACGGTCCATGAGGTCAAGGCACAAACACAAAAAGTTCCTCATATCCTTGAAGTATTCTAGGTAGCATAGTACATATAGAATTCACGACTTACACCTCTAATAGGACACAGCTTGAGAGCACTGGCACAAGTATAGCCCGAATGCCATATTAAGGGGTTCATTACAAAGAAAGAGACCGCTCATCATTTTAGGTCCTAACTAGGAGGTAGAGGAAGGCCATAAGCACTACACCAATGGCCTTCCATCTACTGAAGTAGTCCTATAAAAAAGGGAGAGAAATCATTGAGACAGAACAGCAGAAAACAAAAAGACATTGGAGAAAATGATAAACTCATAAAAAAAAAAAAAAAAAAAACTGTAAAACAAAAATAAAATCTAGTACAAAAAACAAATATATAAAAAAAATAAAAAGGGAACAAAGAAAAAAAAAAAAAAAAAAAACACAGAGGCATAAAAAGGGACACCTCACAACTACAACAAAAAAGGAATAAAAAGGGACAATAGGTATAAGAAACTAATGACCGGGTTAGCCAAACAAATGAAGATGTGAGATAGCAATCTCAATAAGGCTCCCTTGTCTTATAAGGCATTCACTTCCATCCTGGACTCTCGCTCCTAGTGGATTTCTTGAACATACAAGCAGATGGAAAGTTGGGAGCCAATAGGCACGGACGTCATAGCAAAATTGTTTAAAAACTGGTTGTCGTAGTAGACATAACACGGAGTGATGGTCTGTAGAAAATCAGCAGGATCAAATATCTTCACCACAATGACCACCCGTACATAGTCTACTACAATGACCTCATTGTAAAGCCGTCCATGAAAACACCAGCTAACCCAGGTGGATCCTTCGAACTAAACAATAGTAATGATTCCATCACCCAACTAAGTAACCCCCCTACCAAGCTTACCCCAACGAACGAATAAATCATTCAAACATCCTTAGATATTAACACCAGATATTGCAAGTAAACCACCTTGTGAAAATAAGAGACATATTGGGGCTAAAGTTAACGCTTTAACGAAATCCGACAATACCTAACTCTCAGATCACGCTGCTCTGAAACAAAGATACTTAGAAATAGAAACCACTCCTCCAACATGGTGGGAAGAAATGATCTCTGAATCAAATAGACGGCAGAAGTTGTCACGATCTACACCCTCAAAAGATGCAGCATACGGTTGTTTAAAGAACTTTTGTCTGATATCAGATAAGCTACTCATAAGGGTCTTCAGCTACCAGAGATGAAATGCTGAAATTTCTCAACCAAATAGCTCATCTTTAAGACACTTAGAGATAATCTACTGAAGTATAAGGATGTGACACTGGAGATCTTCCAGGACATCTCTCCACGTACCCTGCTGAGGAGAAGAGAATGCAAAGAGATCACGGAGCTATCGTAATCTCGTGGTGTCAGGTCCATCTCATAATTTTCCAAAAGAGACGGACACATTTCCTCCGCTCTCCATAATGCAGAGAAGACTTGGCCTTCATCCATCTCAAGAGCATCCTCCAGAAACCCCACAGTCAGCCCTGGAAGTATCCAAGAATACAACACCAGCCACAGCAGCAGACGACCCAGAAACATGAAACGTCTTCTCCCTTTGTTGGGTTCTCAGCCCAAGAGAGGTGCACACAGTTGTATAGCCAGTACCAAAAGTGCCTCAACAGTTAGGTAAAGGATGCAGGTTTTACAGAAGTTTTAGGATGGAACAATTGTGTCTTTCAGTATAATACATAAAGTGCTCTCTTGAACTTTGTAAAGTACATTATTTACTGCCCAGGTTTTAAAAACCTATCTTGGTTCTTCAATGTTTTCTTTAAGACCACCCAATGTTTCCGAGAATAAGCAGGAAAAAAGTAATATAACTAGTTCTAATTAGAAAAAAAATAATAATGTTGATCCATTTGCAGGACCTCAGAGAGGCCCATGATACATTGGTGCAAGTTGTGTGTGTGATGGAAGTTTACATTTGTTGTTGCAGTGAATGATGCAAGGGGTCTGAGTTTGGACCAGTGAGAGGGAATGGGTGTTGTGTCTATTTCAATCTTATCCAAATATCTTTACATTGGCTCACTGTTCCCACCTTTCTCCACCCTCTGCACATGGACAGCCAAAACAAACCCCCTACAATTCAACTCTGAGGAAGTGATATAACACAAAATGGATTCCTGTGCATATGCCCATGGCTTACACAGCTGTTAATATTGTTAGTTTGGTACATACTCAAATAAGTGTATGTTTCACGAACTGCAAAATGTGTAGAGCTGCAGAACTGTTTTTGACCAACGTCAAACGATAGACCTCAACATTAATAGACATTAAAACATTAATTTCTCTCCTTACAAACGTCTACTCTTCCCTAACAAGAGCTCTGTCAATAGGAGGATTACTAATGTGTAATGACACCCCTCAAGGTTGCCCCCTCTCACTACTAATTTTTGCTTTAATTTTAGAACCCATTTTTACCAAAATACGAGAGCACAGGGACATAAATGGAACTACTCCGAGGTGCAGAGTACAAGACAGCAGCCTGCATGGGCGATGTTCTACTTTGCCTCACATCCCCTTTAAAGGGCCATGAAGGCATTTTTTATTTGTTGCATCAGAAAGAGAGCATTGAATAATGTTGAATAGTGCGTAGTCCTGGAGAAAAATTAAGGGCTTTGAATTTATAACCGTCTTTAGCAGCCTTGTCTAGAAGAGAAAATGCCCTAGCCACCCAAAATAATTGATTGCCCTCCACTGGAAACCCAAAAAGACCCCATAAGGAGAAAGTAACTAATGTTACAATATGATCTTGATCCCTTCAATATGAGATGGGGCTCTTAGTTTCAAATCTTCCAACTCTTTTAAACATCATGTTTATGAATAAACTTCCGTTTGTACTACTGAAAAAAATAAAATAAATCACTTCAGTTTGGGGATAGCTTATCAGAACAATTCACAAATGTATCTTCCGATACATCTCCTGAGAAATGTTGTTGCATGAATCGATCCTGCACAGTTTCCCAGAGTGGACCCGCGCCCTCCCTAATTTATTATCAAATTAAAAAATATTCACTGTACTCTGCAACAAGTTTTATTGTAGCTGCAAGACTGTTCTTTGAATTTAAAATAAATACTTTAAACAAAAAGACTAAATATATGTATATTTGGGTCTACGGTGTTCCCTTAATAAGGGATTTAAATAATAAAACTGCTTGGTTTGAGATCAGAAGCTCTGTTGACAAATGTTCCAATGTACGGATTGTCATGCCACATATAGAAGCATGGTATGGTCTACAGACCTGTGGCAATGGATGTGGTACCAGTGCCACCTGAGCTCCGGCTAAGCTAAAATCCACTTACCTTCACCCAGGGTAGGCGATATGACTATGTGCAGTCTACAAATAACAGGGGAAATTAAGATAAGGGATGAGACTTGCAGGCACCATGGCCCCACCTGGAAATACCCCCTGCTGATATCAGCATCCTGGGCCTTGGTTAAGTAGTAAACAATGAGAGATACACAGGGGAAGGGAGGTTTAAGTTGGGTATATGGACATGTTGTTTGTTGTCGGACTGGCATTTTGTTCGGACCGCTATAAAATTGCCTACCCCTCCCCAATAAAGTTACTCCTTGTTAGCAATTGCTATCTGGACTTGATTATTTCAGAAAAACCATTTTGTAAGACATTTACTCTATATTTGTACTCTGCCTGCTGTCAACGAGGACAGTCATACCCCCCCGATACGAGGACCATGTTTCAGGTTGGAGTTAATGTATTAAAGCCCTAAATAAACTTGTTTCAAAACAAAAGCAAAGCAGTTCAGAGACTTCCTTTTCACTTTGGCACCGGCGCGCCCCGACTCCAGTCATGGTCCCCACATTTCATACGGGATACAAACTGATAACTAGTGAATTTTTTATTAGTTATATCTTACACTATTGGCCAAGCCTTTCATCATCTCTCACACACGTCTCAACAGCAAGATCTTCTAGGTCTTTTTTTCAGGGTAAATATGGTTCAGCGCCTTACATCCTCAATATTTTTTGCACTCCGTCATATAATTTAAAAAATGTTTTGCTTCTGGGGTGGGAAGCTATGGCAAGTGCGGACAAGCTATTAAAAACCATCAACAAAGGTCTGTTTAGTTAGATTTATGGTATTCCCAGTCATAACGTGTGGATGTGAGTGCTGGACCATAAAGAAGTCTGAGCGCCAGAGACTTGATGACTTTGAATTGTGATATTGGAGACAACTGCTTAGGGTCCCTTGGACTGAAAGAAGATCCAATAAATCAGTACTTCAGGAAATGAAGACAAATTGTTCACAGAAAGGTTTGATCATGAGGCTAAAACTAAAATATCTTGGGTCTATCATGAGAAGACAGGATTCCCTTGAGAAGACTCTGATGCTGGGAAAGATTGATGAAACCTGACAGAGGCGGAGATGGGTAGATGAGGTAATTGAAACAATGAACATGAGCTTGTTGGAGCTCAGAGGGGCAGTGGCTGACAGATGTGCCTGGTGTTCTGTGGAGAGTCGGACACGACTAAACAACAACATAATATTTTTAGCTAGACAAGATTGGACTATAGGTTTTGATCAGAATCCACTCGATGTCTCCATCAGGGGTTGACCAATTTATCTGACATTTAGGAGCCAGAAAAACATTTTTAGGAGTCAAGTTCTAGATTATGTTCAGAAATACGAGAATAATAACTAAAAATTGGGAGCAGGCAATAGTGGAATTTGTCCAGACCTGGTTTATATGATCACATACTGTAAGTACACAATTTAAAGACACACTAAAAGAAGCATACGAGTACCAAGAGAGAGTCACATCTCTTGAAACAACCTGGTTTACATATTGTACATTTCCTAAAGCCACATTAAAGGGACTCTGTCACACCAAAATCAAGGTTATTCTTAAAAAGCAGGGGGAAAAAGGCGGTTATGTTATCCATTATTTTCTAAAGTAAATCAATCCTGGGAAATTCCATGGTGTTGTTGCAGACAAGAGGCTCATGCATAATAATTAGTATAGGCTGTCTGCATCTGTAGGGGACAAAGAGTAGCATACGGAGTTGGATATTAGTATACAGGAGCCATGAAAAGGAATTCTAAATATTTCAGAAATGATTTAATATAGAGGAAAACTGCTAGTACAATGAATAAACAGTTTTTAATGTTCTTTAAAATTAAATCAACTTCCTGTTAGGGTGACAGTGATCACGTTTACCGCAACAGGGGACATAGTAATAACCAAATAAAACATCTTTACCTGTGCACCTAGATGTCCCAGGCAGGAGGAGTTTTCCCACTGAGACCTCGTGGTTATACAGTGGAGGGTATTTCACTCGCCTTTCTACCCACCATAACTTAATCTCTCCAGACTCATTCCTCAGTTGCCAGGACTGACCTCACACCGATGAGCCCCATAAAAGGGCGAAACAGCAGTCTGAGTGGTTTCTAGGGGCTGCACCCTAATCCAAGGCTTTGGCCTAATCTGACCATAATAATAGGTTATTCCTACGGACGTGACCGCAATAAAAAATGTGCCTGCGCAAGCCCGTATTATTTAATATTGCTTGACGACAACTCGCAATTACGACAACTATTATATGTGATATACACACACACACGTGTTATAGGGTGCGCCAATGCTATCAATCATCTGCAAGAAGGTATATTACAAGTAGTGATTATGAAACATCAATAGTGCACAATACATTAAGGAATTCTGTATATTTGTAATTTCTTGTGTGAGCTCCACGCCCCCAGGCACCTATGTAGGCAGAGCATCCTAGCCAATGAGGTGTGTGGAGTTGTGTCCTAGCCAATCAGCTGTCAGTATCATGGCTGCCTCCTGAATAGCTTTGTCTGAGCCGGTGAGAGGAAAACAGATACATTGTTGTACCTGCCTCCGATTGGCCACAATTAATTTTATTCTAATTTAGCTTCTTTTTTATGGGGTGTTCCTTCTCTAAATAACTAGAAATATTGCAAACTTTAGTGTAAGTTTATTATTTTGGTATTTTTTCTGGCAAAAAAAAAAATGTTTTCATACACTATGAATACTTCTGTTAGAGGCGAATCAGTAATCCATGTAACTTACACATACCTTTTAGCACTTTACAAGCCAGTGAGATCTGTAATTATTGCTCAGCAAACATTGGAGGAGGTTAATGAAGCATGAAAAAGGAGATTATAGCAGTGCTGTCTCCATATTGGTTGTTACTGGATCTAATCATGTATAGGACCACAGACATACATACATACATACACACACACACACACACACACACATGTGATCTCTACAGAGATGGGAGGCGTGCATCACTAAGTAGGGCAGCTGTCAACTATGATAAATACCCCCATTTGTGAGAGCAACATTGCTGGATGAGAGGGGATCGCTTCCCGGCTTCATTCACCGTCACTGCTAGTAAAATAATGGGAGACCCAGGAGAGGGGTGTATGGGCAATGCAAATAGGCGCAATCGCCCGTCCCAAATCAGCTTAGTGTTTCCACGATACAAAACTTTCCAGCCCCAAACTCCAACTCCCCTATCGTAAGTCGTGTTTGCGCGTCACACACTCTCTGATGTCACACACTCTCTGATGTCATACCTATTGATGATCTTGAAATATTCTACCAGGCTACAAGAGTAAGCTTGTATTATCAGGCATCTTGTCAACCAGTTGAATTGTAAGAACCATGACTCGAGATGGGTGTGCAACCATATAATGATGACTGACTGTCAACGCAACAAGAAAGTGATTTAATCTAAATAAAAAAAACAACAAAGCTGGCTATATATTGTACTAGCAGCTTTTCTCTACAGTATATAATTTCTGAAATATTTATAATTGAATTTGCAGCTCATGTATGTTAATGTGAGGCTCAGAGTGCTTGATAAAGATGGGAGAGGGGGTCTAACTGCCGGATAAAATTAGAGGTCTTTATTTTGGTAACTACAGAGAAAGGCAAGCAGACTGCAATCATAATTAGCACATCAAAAGCAGCTAATTAATATGTGTGAGCTGAACATCGCCTATAAAAATACAGCAAAAACATGGAATTACCCAGGACTGATTTGCTTAAGAAAAAATTAATGGAGAACACAAAATTTTTCAGTACAGTTTTTCAGAATAACCCTAAAAACAACATGCAAGTCCCTTTAAAGTAGTTTTTTGGGGTCCCTTTGCTACAAATTACAAATGAGACATCAATTTTGACACATGAAACCAGAATATATTTTTTCTATCTTTTGGTGTGTGTATATAAATATATATATATATATATATATCGGTATAATTCAATCAATGTACGAAGAGCTTTACAGAAATACAGATAGTCTTTACATAAAGGTCAGTGCACTGTACCCAAAATACATGGGTTACATGGCTCCTGTACAAAGAGATAGATAGATAGATAGATAGATAGATAGATAGATAGATAGAATTTATAGTATTAAACCCCATAAACATTCTGGATAAAGGTTTGACATAAATAATATGTATCACATAGTACAACAACCACAGTGAAAGCTGCTACTGAGTAATATTGTGACATTAATATCAGTTTACACACTCTGCAACATTAATAATTAACAGCAATAAGGAACATCTTGCTTTTCCTAATCATTATTAATATTCAAGATAGACTGACAGCTACCCAATCTTGTTGTTGTGTTATTGCATTAACCCTTTATGGGATGCTGGGTAATAACTGCTTCTGCCCCTCACACACATGCCCTCTTGTTCTATCACTATTTTTCTGACACAATCTTCACCCCCATCACCAGTATATAACCAAAGGGTTAGTGTACACATATGTGGGTGCAGCACTGGGTACATGTCAGTTACATAATGGTGGCAGACACACACATGTACCAGGCCTAGGGCGGCCAGTCATGGGGCTCTGTTACCTTGCTCAGACATACTGCCTCCTGCTCAGGGGCAGCCTGGTACAGACATCCAGCAGCTCTGTCCTTTTGTCTTTCCTCCTCCCTGGGCTCCTGCTCTGTGGATGGTGCTGAGTGAGGAGGACACCCAGAGCCAGGCTCACAGGAAGTGGGAGGAAGCAGAGATAGGGGTGGGCAACCAGGCTCATACCCTCCCATCAGTCATTACTCTAATGCACTGCCCAGGCAGGCCTGTGGAAGGATCGGCAGCCTGTCGCAATGCATCACTGGGAGTTGTAGTGCTCTGGTACATCCCGACTATAGGGAGTGAATATGGAAAGGACTACAATCTCCCATGAGCCTCTGCGACACCCACGTTAGGCCCGGATATAAAATGGTTCTTGTAAAGAAGGGGATGGGATAGTGTGGAAGGGAGGGACAAGGAGGGATTGGGGTGGGAGGAACATATGTCCTCCCCTCCTCCAGGAACTCATATCCGAGGAAAAATGCAGATAGATGTCATATTGTCATTAGAACATGGTATTCCTATTATCATATGATATAATAAATACAATAACATTTACATTTATTGGGCATGATATAATACATATTATAATACATACTGTATATCTATCTATCTAGATATTATTATAACAAATACAATATAGCCTATGATAACACCTAATCTTTTTCTGTTTAATAAATATTTTATTGTATAATCTTTTTATTATCACACAAATACAATATAGCCTGCAATAAAACTTATTATTATTATCAATGATGAGCTGTATACAGTATAATAACTTCCTATTACCCATTTTATAATACATATAGTATAATATGATCTTATACATAAGTATAATATAATCTTATTGTCCATAATATAATAAATATAGCATACTATGATTTTATTATCAATAATACACTATAATATAGTCATAACAATAATATAAATATAGTATAACTAGGAAATTCCCGTCAAAAATGACAGGAGTAAAATTGTAAGCCTGGCAATGCTGTTTGCCACACAATTCAAAGCTCTTGCTCCTCTGAGCACCTTTGGCGCTCATCGCAAGGCCTGTGCTGAGTGATTTAGGCGCTTATCGCATGGCCCGCAATGAGTGCCTTTGGCGCTCATTGTGAGCGTCTCCCATTGTGTACTTTATAGTCCTTGCGCTTGAACACCTTCGGTGCTCATTGCGAGCCCCGCGATGATTGCCTTTGGCGCTCATCGCTCGGCTCGTGATGAACGCCTTTGCCGCTCATTGTGAGCCTCTCCCCTGGTGTAGTTTAAGGCCCTCGCGATGAGTGTTACTGCCTTGGGTTAAGTGTTACTGTCTTGGATTAAGTGTTACTGGCTTCGGGCTCTTTTATACTGCCTTCAGACTCGTTTTTATCCTGTTTACGTTTTTTCGGCCGCCATTTTTTTTCTTCAGCGTTCATTGCAGCTAAATCCCGTGGGCTTGGCGATGAGCGCCTGTGGCGTTCATCTCCACCCCTGCAATAAGCGCCTTTAACGCTCATTGCAGCTAAGTCCCGCGGGCCTTGCGATGAGCGCCTGCTAAGTCTCGCGGGCCTCCACCCCCGCAACTGCATCCCCCGCAACGGGACGACAACTCGCAGTACAACAACTATATTATTGATAATATTATCTTATTTTCCATGATATAATAGGTAGATAAAATACAGTAATTTATAATCTTATTAACCATAATATAACAAATATAGTATAATATAATTGTATTATCCATAATTAAATACAGAATATTATAATCATATTATTACATATATAGTTGTGAGCATGCGAGTTGTTGCTAACGCTTGCGGGCTTGAAGGCGCTCCTTGCCAGCAACTGCGACCCTCGCAAAATTTACGCCGTTACGCAACTGAGGCCCTCGCGAAGACGCTACTTGCCAGCAACTGCGACCCTCGCAAGATTTATGCCGTTCCGCTAGGAAAATACGAGACACGTTACAACTCATTACGACCTCGCAAAAATCGGCCGCAACCCGCGCACATGAATACATGAAAAACACAACAAATACACACAACAAATACATAAAAAGCTTACTTACAGGAAGAGGGAGCATCCAGGACCTCAAAAACTAAAGTTACACCTCAATTTAACTCAAATTAAAAGAGTTTAGACACTAAAAAATTCTCAAGCGAGAGAAAAAATGTCTGCCGAAAAAAAGGAAAACGAGGCTACAGCAGTCTAAAGACGCAAAACACCACCAAACACCTACGTATTTGCCGAAAAACACCTACGAGATTAAAAAACAAGGACGCAACCCGCGCAACCCCAAAAACATTACAAACACAACAAATACAAACACATAAAAAGCTTACTCACAGCAAGTGGGGGCACCGGGGACCTCTGCAAGTGAAGTTACACCTCCATTTAACCACAGATTTCGGAGTTTAGAGATCCGAAAATCACCTAAGCGAGAGAAAAAATGGCCGCCGAACAAAACCAGGCTTAAGGTCCCTAAACTCACAAAACAACACCAAACAGCTATGGATATTCCAAAAAAGTCGCACGACATAGAAAACGAAGGACGCGAAATCAGCCACATTATATACACCAAACACCATTAGCTCACTTACAATTTCATTCCTGTCATTTTTTTACGGGCAATTCGCTAGTTCATGATATAATAAATACAATATAGAGTGCATTGCAACCTAATTGTATTATCAATGATAATACAAATAAATATAGTATGACTTATACAAGTAAAAAACAGAATATAATCTAAAATTTATTATCCTTGCTATAAAAATAGGTTTATGGCATTTTTTTAATAGTATAAAAACAAAACATAATACACTCAGGTGTGAATGGACACAATTTTATGACATATCATGATAAAATGTGTTTATAAATTGATGTTATAATATTTAGAAATCAGTAGCAGAGCTAGTAAATGGAGGACCCTGGTGCATCCCTCAGTGTATATATGTATATAGTACTACAGAAAAGGAACAGTACATTTGTGTTCTCGTTTAAATGTCTAAAAATAAGTTACAGAAACTTATTTCATGCTCAGGTTTTCCAGAAATACAGGTATTATTATTATTATGTCTATTTATAACGCCCCAACGTATTCCTCAGCGCCACCATGGGTTAAGTACAAAGTGAAAAACAGTTTTAACATGGTGCAAACTAATAGAGGGCCCTGTTTTTGAGCTTAGAATTTGGCATACAAAGTACTTTCCCAATGCACCTTACAAGATTAAAAACCTGCAAACTTACAATCTAATGGGGTTGGGTGTGAGGAGGGGATACGTGTTGTGTGCATATCAAGACTGAAGGTGATGAGCTTCTTTTAGTGATGTTTTGAAGGTCTTGAGGCTGGAGGAGTCTAGTGGAGCGAGTCTAGAGTGGGGGCAGCACAAGAGAAGTCCAGAAGGGGGAGTGAGAGGAGGTGATAAGAGAGGTGGAAAAAGAAGGTCATTAGCAGGGCGAATAGGGCAGGTTGGGGAGTATTTTGAGATGAGAGCAGAGATATAAGATGGTGCACTGTTAGCGGCTTTGTAAGTTGGGGTCATGATTTTACATTTTTTTCTACTGGAAGCCATTGAAGTGACAGAGATGAGCTGCAGGCACTGAGTGTTGAGTATGGTAGATGGGTCTGGCGGAGGCATTCATTATGGATTGGAGTGGTGACAAGCGGATGATGGGGACGCCAGCAAGGAGTGATTTGCAGTAGTCAAGGTGAGATAAGATGAGAGAATGTATTAGATATTGACATATTTTAGAGATACTTTTTAGACAAAAAAGACAAGATTTTGTTGTGAATTTATATGAGGAATTAAAGAGAGGGCAGGGTTTGAGCAGAACCTCAAGGCAAAGGGCCAGGGAGTGAAAATAGCATTGTCAACAGTGAGAGATATTTGAGGAGTGGATACAGTAGTAGAGGGTGGGAAGACCAGGAGCTCAGTGTGTGACCTGTTGAATTTGAGATGCTTGAGAGGCAAAAGGAGACTTCTACTAGAAGAGAGGGGGTCGATCTGGTGCTGAGAGGACGATTTGAGTGTCGTCTGTATAGAGATTATACCGAAATCCGAAAGGTTTTATTAGGGTTCCAAATGAGCGCACAATGTATTTATATTCAATACACAATGTATACTCAATGTATTTAGTATATTCTATATATATTCTCTTTCTTGTAGTTATAATATACAGTACATATACAGTACATTATAATACATACATGCAAGCAGGATAAAAACAAATCTTGTTTTCATTTAGAAATGCTACCAATTGTAACAAAGTCCAATGCAGGTTCACCAGTAACAACTCCAATTATACGGATTATTATTACCTCAGAATGAAACATACACATCAATTATGTAGTTCAAACGGACAACTAGTTTATTTATAGGGGTATATCATGTCCAATCACAGGGGCGGCCCGTCCATTGGGGCGTCAGGGCAAACGCCCCCCCCAAATATTTTCTTCACCCTGCAATAAAAAAAACACAACAATGTATTAGTATAACCCAAAAACAAATAAATATAAGGTGTACATCATCATTTCAAGTCTAAATAGTATTAAAATGAATTAAAGTTAGAAAAGGGACACTGTCACTTTAAAATAACCCTTGCGCTACATTAACTAATGCTGTGTATCTATCGCCCCCTGCCTGCACCCTGTGTGATCAAATTACAATAGTTACACTGTGTACACTAACCTTTAGACTCTTCTCTTCTCTTCAATGAGTCCTGGCCTGGCCCACTGACCGTTAATGCATGCCGCCCACCATCACAGTGACGATATGCATGGGCGGTCATAAATGTATCAATTAATAACTGACAGTCTTCCATCATTGACCAATCAATGATGGAAGGCTGTCCAGTTACTAAGTGATCAATCTAAACCCACCCAGACCGTTAGCCCTGAGCGCCCGCCAGCAAATAGAGCCTCGAGTTTGATTTTGATTGACTGATACAGTCAATAAAACCACCAGTTCCCTGTCCCTTCCCCCTTTCTGTTTCCTGACCCTGGTCACGCTGAGACTGAGAGACCTCCCTGGCTGAATCTACTCATCTGCTCTGCCTGCCTAACACAGTAAGTCTACACCTGCCTCTGCCTGGCACCTGCCCCTGCCCCTGGCCAAACCAAAACCCCTAGTAGCCCCTAATAAAAGTTAGGGGTGACCAGTTACCCCCAGTCCCCCACTATGCCTGCCTGGCCTGCCAGTGCCACCTACCCAGCCACCCACCAACTACCACCGACGACCCTAGGCCTACAATGCCTGGTGCCAGTGCCACCCCCAGCCATCACCCCCATGTGGCCTGTGCCACCCCCGATCAGGCCTGCCCTATGCTAGCCTAGCTATGCCATCATGCCACCACCGGATTACACCGATCACGGGATCGGGGTAGTCGGGTGGTGAGCGGGGTGGCACAGGCCCACATGGGGGTGATCGGATCACCCCCTTGATGAGGCCTGTGCCACCCCTGATGACCTCCATGTATGCCACCCTGCCCGAGGCCCGATCACCACCGGGCCCCCGGCACCACCCCGATGCGGCCTATGCTACCCCGGGTATTCGGGCAGTGAGCGGGGTTGACCAGGCCACATGGGGGTGGATGTTCACCCCCATGAGGCCTGTGCCACCCCTGGTCGTGGCCTATGGGCGACCGATGGGCGCCTGACCGTGACCGACCCCACCCTGGATGAACCATTAACCAACTACCTAACCCCCCCCCCCCCCCCCCTATTTTTATTCCATTTTTAGAAGTAACAGGCATGTATATGTGCATGTCACTTCTAAAGATAAAATAAAAATAAGGGAAGGGAAAAAAAAAATACAGTAACAACATTATTACAATTAAACACACAGTAAGCAAACACATTGTTAGTACAGTTAGTAACACAACACATTGTATACAAAAATAAACAGCTTTAAACAAACATTAATAAAAAATAAAATAAACAGCACATACACACATTGTTAGTACAGTTAGTAACACAACACATTGTATACAAAAATAAACAGCTTTAAACAAACATTAATAAAAAATAAAATAAACAACAGCACATACTTACCTGTAAAATTGACCCCTCCAGCGTTGGCCTTCTGTCCTCTCTGGATATAGTCATGATGAAAAATAAATAATCCATGTTGATTGAAGCCAATGATCAAAAATAAAATAATCCATGTTGATTGAAGCCAATGATCAAAAATAATCCAATCTTGATTGAAGCCATTGTCCATCCATCCATTCTGGCCCATTGAAAGAGGCCTCCAAAAAAAAAAACCGACGCTCTAAAAAAAAAAAAAACAACACACTAAAAAGAGCTCCTCCTACAAGGAGCCCCTCCCGCGATTAATTGTTTTTTTCCCACGGTCTGCTATATATACTAATTTTTGAAGGACTCTGATTGGCTGAAATTTTTGATTGACATCGATTTCAACCAATGAGAGTCTTTAAAAAATTAGCAAATCAGCAAGCAGGTATGGAAGCCTGTAAGGGTAAAAAAGGTTAGTGTGAACTTGTTTGACCCTGTATGTATTATACATATTACAGGGCTATTTTATGTGATATACATGTTACAGGATAATATCCTGTAACATGTATAGCCAAAAAATAGCACTGTAATATGTATAACAAATAAAGTGTAATAGAAATGCATGAACAATATAATATACCATGTAATAAAGAACATCAATTAATCAAATAATAAATATCAATTAATATATATTGTTGTATGTATATGTTTATGTATATTTATGTGTAATTTTTTATATATATATATATATATATATATATATATATATAAATTAATATCAAAATATCACAATAAATAAATATATATATATATATATATATATATATATATAACAATTTGATATATATATATATATATATATTTATTTATTGTGATATATTGATATCAATTTTTATATATATATATATATATTTTTTTTTTTTTGGGCCTATATGTTATTTAAGGTTTTTAAGGTACGGTTGGGGCCTATATGGTCCCAATTTGTTATTTAAGGTTTTTAAGGTGCGGTTGGGGCCTATATGGTCCCAATTTGTTATTTAAGGTTTTTAAGGTGCGGTTGGGGCCTATATGGTCCCAATTTGTTATTTAGGGTTTTTAAGGTGCGGTTGGGGCCTATATGGTCCCAATTTGTTATTTAGGGTTTTTAAGGTGCGGTTGGGGCCTATATGGTCCCAATTTGTTATTTAGGGTTTTTAAGGTGCGGTTGGGGCCTATATGGTCCCAATTTGTTATTTAGGGTTTTTAAGGTACGGTTGGGGCCTATATGGTCCCAATTTGTTATTTAGGGTTTTTAAGGTACGGTTGGGGCCTATGGTCACACTTGGTCTTCTAAGGTATGTTTGAGGCCTATATGGCCACACTTGGTCTTCTAAGGTATGTTTGGGGCCTATATAGTTCCACTTGGTCTTCTAAGGTATGTTTGGGGCCTATGGTCACACTTGGTTTTCTAAGGTATGTTTGGGGCTTATATAGTCACACTTGGTCTTCTAAGGTATGTTTGGGGCCTATATAGTTACACTTGGTCTTCTAAGGTATGTTTGGGGCCTATGGTCACACTTGGTCTTCTAAGGTATGTTTGGGGCTTATATAGTCACACTTGGTCTTCTAAGGTATGTTTGGGGCCTATATAGTCACACTTGGTCTTCTAAGGTATGTTTGGGGCCTATATAGTCACACTTGGTCTTCTAAGGTATGTTTGGGGCCTATATGGTTCCACTTGGTCTTTTAAGGTTTTGAAAGTATGGTTTTGTTCTTGAATGGTCTGATTGATTTGCTTGTTTTCTTTCAACCCCAGGTGCAAACCCTATGTGGCTGCAGATTTGTTTCTACTCATTGGTCAACTTAATGAACATGAATACCCTGAGAAGAAGAGCCGACTAATGGTAGGTGTCACTCCTTTGATTTTTCTGTTAATACGTATAGGTGCAATTATGATATTGCTGTAGTCTTGTCACATGAGTTTTTTCAATCTATATTGTATACCAATGAATTTAACACATTGTTACTTTACTTCTTGACATTTCTGCATTGGTGATCATGTATTTCAATGGGCTTTACAAGTATAAGGTCATTGGGCGGGGCTTATAAAGGTCATTATGACGTCAGGGGGAGGAGTTATAAAAATGGGTGT
Organism: Discoglossus pictus; assembly: GCA_027410445.1. Lineage (NCBI taxonomy): Eukaryota > Metazoa > Chordata > Amphibia > Anura > Alytidae > Discoglossus > Discoglossus pictus. The sequence continues at coordinate 436,287,879 of CM050166.1, forward strand.
GGTTTGAAAAAGGGGGAGTGGCTATGTTTCGCCCTGTCGCCCCTCCAACTTGAAAAGTCACCAGCCGCCACTGTCCAATCATGTCCATGTGTGGAGGCCTGTGCATCAAGTGATGTCACCCACTAATTACCCCCTTGGTCCTGCAGCCTAACTGAACACCCAAGCTAATTAGCTGTTTGATCCAGGCTTTCCAGGGGTTATCAGATCAGAAGTTGGGGCACTCTCTCTATCTGCTGGTGTATGTGGCCCTCCATATGCCCCAGAACTTTTAGATACATCTCCCTTATGTTATTTAGAACAATAATGGGTAATCCCAGCTTGCCTCCGCATTCACACTAGTGACTAGTCTCGGCTGGTGAGGGGCAACTCTTTCCCCAATTCGCTGGATCCGGCATATGCTTAAAAGTAGCCATGTTTAAAATGGTATTGGATTACACAAGCCTTTGCAGGGCACATTTGCATGTCCCTGCCCAGATTTCCAGAATGTAGTGTGATAACTGTATTTAACTTATTTTAGACATTCACATATGAGCACAAATGTACTATATATATATATATATATATATATATATATATATATATATATATATATATATATGTATACACACACACACAGTGCCTTGCAAAAGTATTCACCCCCCTTGGCATTTATCGTGTTTTGTTGCCTCACAACCTGGAATTAACATGGATTGTTTGAGGATTTACATCATTTAATTTACAGAACATGCCCAGAAGGATATTTTTTTATTTTTTTATTGTGACGCAAACAACAAATAGGACAAAATAAAAGAAAAAGTCACTGTGCATAACTATTCACCCCCTAAAGTCAATACTTTGTAGAGCCACCTTTTGCGGCAATCACAGCTCCAAGTCGCTTTGGATAAGTCTCTATGAGCTTGCCACATCTTACCACTGGAATTTTTGCCCATTCCTCCTTGCAAAACTGCTCCAGCTCCTTCAAGTTGGATGGTTTGCGCTTGTGAACAGCAATCTTTAAGCCTGACCACAGATTTTCTATTGGATTGAGGTCTGGGCTGTGACTCAGCCAATCCAACACATTTACATGTTTCCCCTTAAACCCCCCAAGTGTTGCTTTAGCAGTGTGTTTGGGGTCATTGTCCTGCTGGAAGGTGAACCTCCGTCCTAGCCTCAAATCACACACAGAGTGATACAGGTTGTGGTCAAGAATATCCCTGTATTTAGCACCCTCCATCTTTCCCTCAACTCTGACCAGTTTCCCAGTCCCGGCTGCTGAAAAACATCCCCACAGCATGATGCTGCTGCCACCACCATGTCTCACTGTGGGGATGGTGTTCTTTGGGTGATGTGATGTGTTGGGTTTGTTCCAGACATAGCGTTTTCTTTGATGGCAGAAAAGTTACATTTTAGTCTCATCAGACCAGAGCACCTTCCTCCATACATTTTGGGAGTCTCCCACATGCCTTTTCCCAAACTCAAAACATGCCATTTTTTTTCTGCTGAAAGTAATGGCTTTCAGGCCACTCTGCCATAAAGCCCAACTCTATGGAGCGTACGTCTTATTGTCGTCCTATGTACAGATACTCCAGTCTCTGCTGTGGATCTCTGCAGCTCCTCCAGGGTTACTGTAGGTCTCTGTGCTGACTCTATAATTAATGCCGTCCTTGTTCAGACCGTGAGTTTTGGTCTGGGGCCGTCTCTTGGCAGGTTTGCTGTTGTGCCATGTTCTTTCCATTTGGTTATGATAGATTTGATGGTGCTCCTGGGAATCGACAATGATTTGGATATTTTTTTATAACCTAACCCTGACAACATTTTCCCTTACTTGTTTGGAGAGTTCCTTGGTCTTCATGGCAGTGTTTGGTTAGTGGTGCCTCTTGCTTAGGTGTTGCAGCCTCTGGGGCCTTTCAAAAAAGGTGTGTATATGTAATGACAGATCATGTGACACATAGATTGCACACAGGTGGACCTCATTTCACTAATTATGTGACTTCTGAAGGTAATTGGTTTCACCTGATCTTTTTATGGGCTTCATAACAAAGGGGGTGAATACATACGCACATGCCAATTTTCTATTTCTAAAAACGAGTTTTATGTATATATTTTTCACATTGCACTTCACCAACTTAGACTATTGTGTTCTGATCCATCACATAAAATTCAGATTAACAAAACATTGAGGCTGTAATGTAACAAAATAGGTAAAAAGTCAAGGGGGTGTATGCTTTTGCAAGGCACTGTATATATATATATACACAGGGCGGTCCTCTTACCTCGTTCCATGATGTGTGCGCATGTGTGTGTGATCACTATCTTGGTGCTGTCCACTATGGGTGGTCTGTCTGTTAATATTTAGAGCATTCTTTTGGTTCAAATGTCCTGCTTCTATTAGTGATGGGGAAGGGGTGTCACAATATTTTCATCTTATCCAATTATCTACCTGTGAACGTCAAGTATTTCAGATAAAAAAATCTGAGTATTTCTGTATAAAGCATTACTTTTTAATTTAATTACTTTTTAATTGGACAAACAATTTATTTTAAGAGTCACTCCAATTATCTAACAACGACTACTGACTTCTCCCTGTTCCCTCCACCCCCACTCCTCCCTCCACTAATAAAGAAACACACTCTCTTGATCCTTTTTTCTCTAGCGTCTGCCATTTTCAGTATCCGGCATTAACCCTTGCAGATATCTATGTCCCTTATAGGAAATATTAAAATATTGAGGTGTATGCTGGTAATTTTTACTAAATGTCCTTTATATAAACATGTACGGTAATGGATATTATGCTCTACAGTATATTTCTTCCCACGATAGTACAGTGTCTAATAAGCAGATATACCTCATGGACAGAGCCTAAGGCGCACACCCGGAGTCAATTTAATGGCTAGTTGCCATGGTAACCCACAGACCAGTACAGGGACTATTTGTTTGATTTTAGGCTGTAAAAAGAAAGCCGATAAGAACTTCTTAATGTAATAAAATACATAATAGTAAAGAATTATTATATACCTAGTGAAATCCAGACAACTTCCATATTCCTTTAATGATGTCGGACATTTTATCTGCAAAAGCCGGGGCGGAGTGCGAAGAAATGTTGTTTCAGATAAGATCCGTACTCACCTCTGTTAAAAACCTCCTCTACAAATAGACCAGTAACAATAGAAGTTAAAGGACTCATAAAAAGCCAAGAGCAGTTCCATGGTGGTCCAAGGGTTAGGATTTGGTGCTTTCATCGCTGAGACCTGGGTTCGAGGGACGAAGTGAGGGACGCATTTGGGGAAGGTGGAGGCTCCCACGTCTGCTGCAATGAGCCGAAGGCAGGGGCCGCATATGCGGAGGTGGAGGCTCCCACGTCTGCTGCAATGAGCCGAAGGCAGGGGCCGCATATGCGGAGGTGGAGGCTCCCACGTCTGCTGCAATGAGCCGAAGGCAGGGGCCGCATTTGCGGAGGTGGACGCTCTACGTCGCCTCACAAGCGGTTACAAACACCCACAGAAGCGGGACTTTGAAAAAATAGATCTAACACGCAATGACTAAGGTGCACACCCGGAGCCTATTTAGTGGACTTACACAAAAAATACGAGCCGCGGCACTTAGAACGCAAATTACGGACTTACACTAAAAAAATACGAGCCGAACCATGACAAACTCGCAAAAATACGGCCTTAACGGCCGAAAACTAAAAAAAAAAAAAATACACACAAAAATGACTTAAAAACCGTACCCACAGCAGGGGGCACCCAGGACCTCTGCAGGGAACTTACACCTCAATTTAAGTCCAATTTACAGAGTTTAGACACACGAAAATCCGGTAAACGAGAGAAAAAATGGCTGCCGAAAAAAACGAAAACTAGGCTAAATGACCCTAAAGCTGCAAAACACCAACAAGCACATACAGCTTTTCCAAAAAAACGTACGAGGTAAAGATACACTTTTAGCTAAATCATCCACACCCGCATACCACACACATTCGCCGCCATTTCACAACACTAACTTACAGAAGGCGGAAGTACACAGCTACACGAACGGCTTCCCCTCGCGCACGCAGCCTATTTACACTACACACTGCACACATTGCTGACACTTACACCTCAGCTCAACAACAGTGCAAACCTACATTGTATGCTGCAGGAACATCAAAACAGATTGTCAGCTCTTCAGCACAATGCTTCCTGCATATATTACTTACAAATAGGTAAAGTATATTAATGTATTACTTATTTAATTAGCATACAAAAGTACATATACACAAAAAAAAAAACACTATCGCAATAAACGCAAAAGCCATTCACTGCGTGCCTCACAACGAGCGCCAACGCTGCTCATACGGTAGTACACAAACTACACCAGGGGACAGCCTTGCAATAAGCGCAAAAAGCAGATCAGCGACGACCTTACAATGACAGCAAAAGCGCCTCTGATAAAAAAAATACAACAACCAAGAGCCTCGCAATGAGCGCCGAAGGATCTCAGACCAACAAATAAATTAATGTCTGTGGCAAACAGCATTACCTGCCTTACAATTTTATTGCCCCGTCATTTTTGACGGGCAAGTCGCTAGTATATATATAAAGCACTTAGATTGGCACAATTGACCAAATGGTTTATAAAAAAATCAGCACCATGTTGGGTAGAAAATGAAAACAATATTCTTAAAGAACAAAATATTTAGATATAACAAGTGTTGCTCCATTGTGGTTATTACATAAGAAATCTATGTCAAATTAATTGTTGGATACAACAAAATATATTTATAGTAGCAGACGTCCTTTTCTACATGGTCTCCAGATCTATTGAAAGAACAGGTTAAATCTGGAGAAAGAACGGTTTAAATTAGATACAATAAATAAAACTGTAAGTTACATTATGAAAAAAAAGCCATTAAAACACCATTTGAAAACTGCTCTATACATAATTTTAATGGTAAAAAAAAATCTCTATTATTTATAGTTTTTGATTGACTAAAATACAATTACTAAATTACCATATAAGACATCTTGGAAAAAGGAACTTAAAAGGGTACTTACTTTACTATAAAAATACTTTGCAGTGTTAGGTTTGTTTTCTGACACACTGGAGACTGCCCATGATTTACAGCATCTGCCGGCAAACAGCCTTTCCAAAGCTCCGTGGAGAGAAGGAATGTTGGATTTACAGCTTTCAGGAATGTCATCAGCCATCAGTTAACCCCCAAGTCACATATTTCTTAGTTTTTAGCAGTCATTTCCCCGCACAGCAGAATTTGGGATGCGGTAAACCCCTCTATCTGATCTGCTCTATACACACAGCTCTCCCTGTCAGTTTCTCTGGAGGCTTGCCTGATTCTCATGTAAATTCTCATGTAAACAGAACTTAATTTATAATTTTTTTGTGAAAAGGGCATCTTTTTCAAAAATTCAAAAAGTATTTCAACATATTTTCAGGAGTATGTCTCTTATCGAAAATCAATGGGACAAAATTATTAGAAATTTAAATAATTCTTCACTAAATTCGTCAATATAAATTTCAGAGAGAACTCCTACAAAACATTAAAGGCATAATTAAGTTTCCTGGATTATGAATGCATCGGATAGATGAGAATAAGTAGTGTATGAAAACATTATTTTGCATGAAAAAATACCCCCAAAAAACATTATTATACATTATTATACCAAAGTGTGCTAAATCTATTGAGTTAAAACCCCTGTAAATCCTTGCTAAAATTAGCATAAAATTAATAATTCATTTTGGCCTATCAAAGGCAGGTAATTCATTGTATACATCTATGGTGGCAGTTGTTGCAGCAAGGAATTGTGGGATGTGTAGTCCCCTCATAAGGAAGAAGGAGGAGTCAGAGTCACTGCATAGTCACTAATATTGTTGCTTTGTTACAGTGGGTGATTTTCCTAACCTACAGTCGTCCTTTAACACTGTGTGAATACAGGTGAGAAAATGGCTTCAGGTGTATTCAGAGAGTGTTAAACATAAATCACTACCTTATTATGGTGTCTATACTGATATCTTTGTATCCTTTTATAATGTGCCACATGAAAAGATGGCAAAGTGTGGTTAGGTGATAGCTTAGTGGGATTTACCCTGAATGTATGAAATGAAGAGCAAACAGCAAGTAAAAGAAAGAATCACCTACACAAAGCTGATGCGAGATCTGCTTGTAGCCTTTTTTTATTTTAGAGTACAAATATTGTAAGTATATAAATTTCCCTATTGCATAAAGATGTCATATACCATCTATGAAAATATTTTGAATTTAATCATTATTACAATGTATAGATATAGTGATTCTATTTATAATGATACAATGTATAAAACTAACACAGCGTGATCCTATTTATATGATACAATGTATAGTAATATCACAGAGTGATCCTATTTATATGATACAATGTATAAAACTAACACAGCGTGATCCTATTTATATGATACAATGTATAAAACTAACACAGAGTGATCCTATTTATATGATACAATGTATAGTAATATCACAGAGTGATCCTATTTATATGATACAATGTATAGTAATAACACAGAGTGATCCTATTTATATGATACAATGTATAGTAATATCACAGAGTGATCCTATTTATATGATACAATGTATAAATCTAACACAGCGTGATCCTATTTATATGATACAATGTATAGTAATAACACAGCGTGATCCTATTTATATGATACAATGTATAAAACTAACACAGCGTGATCCTATTTATATGATACAATGTATAGTAATAACACAGCGTGATCCTATTTATATGATACAATGTATAAAACTAACACAGCGTGATCCTATTTATATGATACAATGTATAAAACTAACACAGAGTGATCCTATTTATATGATACAATGTATAAAACTAACACAGCGTGATCCTATTTATATGATACAATGTATAGTAATAACATAGAGTGATGCTATTTATATGATACAATGTATAGTAATAACATAGAGTGATGCTATTTATATGATACAATGTATAGTAATATCACAGAGTGATCCTATTTATATGATACAATGTATAGTAATAACACAGCGTGATCCTATTTATATGATACAATGTATAAAACTAACACAGCGTGATCCTATTTATATGATACAATGTATAGTAATAACACAGCGTGATCCTATTTATATGATACAATGTATAAAACTAACACAGAGTGATCCTATTTATATGATACAATGTATAGTAATATCACAGAGTGATCCTATTTATATGATACAATGTATAAAACTAACACAGCGTGATCCTATTTATATGATACAATGTATAGTAATAACATAGAGTGATGCTATTTATATGATACAATGTATAGTAATAACATAGAGTGATGCTATTTATATGATACAATGTATAGTAATATCACAGAGTGATTCTATTTATATGATACAATGTATAGTAATAACGCAGAGTGATCCTATTTATATTATACAATGTATAGTAATAACACAGAGTGATCCTATTTATATGATACAATGTATAGATATAACACAGAGTGATCCTATTTATATGATAGGATGTATAGTAATAACACAGAGTGATCCTATTTATATGATAGGATGTATAGTAATATCACAGAGTGATCCAATTTATATGATAGGATGTATAGTAATATCACAGAGTGATCCTATTTATAATGATACAATGTATAGTTATAACACAGAGTGATCCTATTTATATGATAGGATGTATAGTAATATCACAGAGTGATCCTATTTATAATGATACAATGTATAGATATAACACAGAGTGATCCTATTTATATGATACAATGTAAAGTAATAACACAGAGTGATCCTATTTATAATGATACAATGTATAGTAATAACAGTGATCCTATTTATAATGATACAATGTACAGTAATATCACAGAGTGATCCTATTTATATGATACAATGTATAGTAATAACACAGAGTGGTCCTATTTATATGATACAATGTATAGATAAAGCACAGTGTAATCCTATTTATATGATACAATGTATAGATATAACACAGAGTGATCCTATTTATATGATACAATGTATAGATATAACACAGAGTGATCCTATTTATAATGATACAATGTATAGATATAACACAGAGTGATCCTATTTATATGATACAATGTATAGTAATTACACAGCATGATCCTATTTATATGATACAATGTATAAAACTAACACAGAGTGATCCTATTTATATGATAGGATGTATAGTAATATCACAGAGTGATCCAATTTATATGATAGGATGTATAGTAATAACGCAGAGTGATCCTATTTATATTATACAATGTATAGTAATAACACAGAGTGATCCTATTTATATGATACAATGTATAGATATAACACAGAGTTTCCTATTTATATGATAGGATGTATAGTAATAACACAGAGTGATCCTATTTATATGATACAATGTATAGTAATAACACAGAGTGGTCCTATTTATAATGATACAATGTATAGATATAACACAGAGTGATCCTATTTATATGATACAATGTATAGATATAACACAGAGTGATCCTATTTATAATGATACAATGTATAGATATAACACAGAGTGATCCTATTTATATGATACAATGTATAGATATAACACAGAGTGATCCTATTTATATGATACAATGTATAGTAATAACACAGAGTGATCCTATTTATATGATACAATGTATAGATATAACACAGAGTGATCCTATTTATATGATACAATGTATAGATATAACACAGAGTGATCCTATTTATATGATACAATGTATAGTAATAACACAGTGTAATCCTATTTATATGATACAATGTATAGATATAACACAGAGTGATCCTATTTATATGATACAATGTATAGATATAACACAGAGTGATCCTATTTATAATGATACAATGTATAGATATAACACAGCGTGATCCTATTTATATGATACAATGTATAGATATAACACAGAGTGATCCTATTTATATTATACAATGTATAGATATAACACAGTGATCCTATTTATATGATACAATGTATAGATATAACACAGTGATCCTATTTATATGATACAATGTATAGATATAACACAGAGTGATCCTATTTATAATGATACAATGTATAGATATAACACAGCGTGATCCTATTTATATGATACAATGTATAGATATAACACAGAGTGATCCTATTTATATGATACAATGTATAGATATAACACAGAGTGATCCTATTTATATGATACAATGTATAGATATAACACAGAGTGATTCTATTTATATGATACAATGTATAGATATAACACAGAGTGATCCTATTTATATGATACAATGTATAGATATAACACAGAGTGATCCTATTTATATGATACAATGTATAGATATAACACAGAGTGATTCTATTTATATGATACAATGTATAGATATAACACACAGTGATCCAATTTATAATGATACAATGTATAGATATAACACAGAGTGATCCTATTTATAATGATACAATGTATAGATATAACACAGAGTGATCCTATTTATATTATACAATGTATAGTAATAACACAGAGTGATCCTATTTATATGATACAATGTATAGTAATAACACAGAGTGATCCTATTTATATGATATAATGTATAGTAATAACGCAGAGTGATCCTATTTATATGATACAATGTATAGATATAACACAGAGTGATTCTATTTATATGATACAATGTATAGATATAACACAGAGTGATCCTATTTATAATGATACAATGTATAGATATAACACAGAGTGATCCTATTTATATGATACAATGTATAGATATAACACAGAGTGATCCTGTTTATATGATACAATGTATAGTAATAACACAGAGTGATCCTATTTATATGATACAATGTATAGTAATAAACACAGAGTGATTCTATTTATATGATACAATGTATAGATATAACACACAGTGATCCTATTTATATGATACAATGTATAGTAATAACACAGAGTGATCCCATTTATAATGATACAATGTATAGTAATAACACAGAGTGATCCTATTTATAATGATACAATGTATAGATGTAACACAGAGTGATCCTATTTATATGATACAATGTATAGTAATAAACACAGAGTGATTCTATTTATATGATACAATGTATAGATATAACACAGAGTGATCCTATTTATATGATACAATGTATAGTAATAACACAGAGTGATCCTATTTATATGATACAATGTATAGATATAACACAGAGTGATCCTATTTATATGATACAATGTATAGTAATAACACAGAGTGATCCTATTTATATGATACAATGTATAGTAATAAACACAGAGTGATTCTATTTATATGATACAATGTATAGATATAACACAGAGTGATCCTATTTATATGATACAATGTATAGATATAACACAGAGTGATCCTATTTATAATGATACAATGTATAGATATAACACAGAGTGATCCTATTTATATGATACAATGTATAGATATAACACAGAGTGATCCTATTTATATGATACAATGTATAGTAATAACAGAGTGATCCTATTTATATGATACAATGTATAGATATAACACAGAGTGATCCTATTTATAATGATACACTGTATAGTAGTAACACAGATTTATCCTATTTATATGATACAATGTAAAGTAATAAACACAGAGTGATCATATTTATATGATACAATGTATAGTAATAACACGGAGTGATCCTATTTATATGATACAATGTATAGATATAACACAGAGTGATCCTATTTATATGATACAATGTATAGTAATAACACAGAGTGATCCTATTTATATGATACAATGTATAGATATAACACAGAGTGATCCTATTTATATGATACACTGTATAGTAATAACACAGAGTGATCCTATTTATAATGATACAATGTATAGATATAACACAGAGTGATCCTATTTATATGATACACTGTATAGTAATAACACAGAGTGATCCTATTTATATGATACAATATATAATAGTAACACAGAGTGATCCTATTTATAATGATACAATGTATAGATATAACACAGAGTGATCCTATTTATATGATACACTGTATAGTAATAACACAGAGTGATCCTATTCATATGATACAATGTATAGTAATAACACAGAGTGATCCTATTCATATGATACAATGTATAGATATAACACAGAGTGATCCTATTTATATGATACAATGTATAGTAATAAACACAGAGTGATTCTATTTATATGATACAATGTATAGATATAACACAGAGTGATCCTATTTATATGATACAATGTATAGTAATAAACACAGAGTGATTCTATTTATATGATACAATGTATAGTAATAACATAGAGTGATCCTATTTATATGATACAATGTATAGTAATAACACAGAGTGATCCTATTCATATGATACACTGTATAGTAATAACATTGTTGTTTAGTCATTCAGTAGCGTCCCACTCTCCATGACCCTATGGACCACAGCCAGGTACTGTATATCTCTCAGTCACTGCCCCTCTCAGATCCATCAAGTTCATGTTCATTGCTGCAGTGATCTGCATCTCCGCCTCTAGCTCCCCCTTCTTGCCATTAATCTTTCCCAGCATTGGTCTCTTCTCCAAGGCCTCCTGCCGTCTCACGATATGGCCACAATATTTGAGCTTCAGTCTCATGATCAAACCTTTCAATGAAGTTGGTCTTAATTTCCTGTAGTCCTGATTTATTATCTTCTTGCAGTCCAAGGGACTCTAAGCAGTCTTCTCCAACCTCACGATTCAAAGGCATGAATTTTACGGCGCTCAGATTTCTTTATGGTCCAGCTCTCACATCCGTATGTTACTACCTGGAATACCATACTTCCAACTAGGCGGAGCTTTGTTGATAGTTTAATATCTTTACTTCTTACTAGTTTGTCCAAGCTTGCCATAGCTTCCCCCCAGAAGCAAACATATTTTAGTTTCATGACTACAGTCGCCATCTGCAGAGATCTTGAAAAATAAAATCTGTCACTGCCTCCACTTCTTCCCTGGCTATTTGCCAGGAAGTGAGATTACGGTATATTATAATCTTTGTCTTTTTAACATAGAGCAGCAGGCCAACTTTTGCACTCTCTTCTTTTACCCTCATAAGTCCTTTAGTTTCTCCTCACTTTCAGCGATCAGAGTAGTATCACTGGTGTATCTGAAGTTGTTGATATTTCTTCCAGCAATATTGATTCCGGCTTTGGATTCATCCAGTCTGACCTTACGCATGACGTATACCGCATGTAAGGTGAATAAATATGGTAACAATACACAACCTTGTCGTATACCTTTTTTGATCTTGAGCCATTCTGTTGTCCCATGTTTGGTTCTAACAGATTCTTCAGGAGGCGGATGAGATAATCTGGCACTTCCATCTCTTTAAGAACATGCCACATTTCGTTGTGATCCACACAGTCAAAGGCTTTAGAATTGTCTATGAAGCAGAAGTAAATGCTTTTCTGGAACTCTCTTGCTTTCTCTATTACCCAGCGGACATTGGCAATTTGATCTCTTGGGCTTCTTCCTCTGCTGAACCCGGCTTGCACATCTGGTAGTTCCTGGTCCATACATTGTTGTAGTCGAGCTTGTAGAATCTTAAGCATTACCTTATGGCATGTGAAACAAGTGGAATTGTTCTATAATTGGAGCACTCTTTGGCACTGCCTTTGTTTGGGATTGGGATGTAGACTGACCTTTTCCATTCCATTTTCATTCCTGCCACCTCTTCTTTATCTGATCTTTAATGTAAAGTTTGTCTTTTATCACGCCCACTTTGGCATGAAGGTTCCTTTGAGATCCCCAATTTTCAAGAAGAGATTTCTTGACATTCCCATTCTGTTATCTTCTTCAATCTCTTTACATCACTCATTATACAATGTCTCCTTGTCTCTTCTTGCTATGCTCTCAAATTCTGCATTCAATTGGACAAATATTTTCCTGTATCCACTACCTTTTGCTATCCTTCTTTCCTGAGCTACTTTCAAACTCATTAAACAGCCAGTTTGCCTTCTTAGGGATTATCTTTGTAGCTGTTTCCTGGATAATGTTGCATTCTATCTTCTATGTCTAGTTTCTTACATCTATTCTTTACCTCCACTGCATATTCACAGGCGGTATTATTTATTTTGTATCTACTTGGTCTGATGGCTTTCCCTCTTTTCTTCAGTTTAATTCTGAACTTTGCAATAAGAAGCTCTACAAATAGACCAGTAACAATAGAACTCAATGGAATTATAAAAGGCTAAAAGTAGTTCCCTGATGGTCCAGTGGTTAGGATTCGAGGCTATCACAGATCCAAACTGGGTTTGATTCCAGTCAGGAAACCAAGAGGTGACGCCACCCTGAAGCCATGCAGGGTTGGGCCTGGTCTGTACTTGCAATACCAGGAGCTGTAAGCTGTGGCCCACTGGAGAAAGAACTGGCAACCCACTCCAGTATCTCTGCTATAAAAACCAAGTGGATCAGATGAGTTGTGTTGGGGGCAAGAACTTCACAGTTATGAACTTGAATTCTTCCAGCAAGTTGTCCTCCATGCTTGGAGGGTGAGCAGGAGCAGTGTGCATGAATAACATGGCCCTCAGAGGCAGTTCGTTCTCCTTCAAATATTTCTTCAAACACTTTGTTCAGTGAGGAACTTTCTGGTTACCCAGGCTTTTCTGTTAGCCCTGACACTTAAATTGCTTTTCTGGGGTTCTCACTGTCGTACACTAGTAGAGACTTGGGGCCCTATTAAATTCTCCCTCGTAGTTCTCTCGGTGCTCGCAAAAGGCAGTTTTCCTGCTGTTTGCGAGAACCGAATCTCTCGCAGCCTGCTTTACGATATGACTGCGAGAAAATGGCCGAGAATAGGCTCCGAGAGAGCTACGTAGCCTTAAATCTATGCACGAGTCTCGCATATCGTAAGAATCCCTACGTGGACAACAAGTCCACGCAAAGGATCCGAAAGCCTCTACGTGCTGCCTCGGAACAGCCCGAGACAGCAGTGTGAGGCTCCCCCCTGCACCCTATACACATCCCCATGCTGCAGGGGTCTCTATCAGGACCCCTGCAGCACCCCCACATTAACCCCTTGCAGCGGGGGTCCCCGATCTGCATAGATCAGGCCCCCCGCTGCATTTAAAACTTTTAAATTCCCCGCCGCGGCTCCTTAAAGGGACCGCGGCACACTATTACCCAATCCCGGCCGCGGCACTTAAAATTAACCCCCCTCTATGCTGGGGGTCCCCATCGGGACCCCCGAAGTGTCCCCACATAAACCCCCTGCAGCGGGGGGCCCCGATCGGCACCGATCGTGACCCTGCTGCAATTCAATTTTAAATTTCCCGCCTCGCGGGTCCTCAAAGGACCGTAAAGGTCCTGAAAGGACTCGCACTAAAAATATTAACCCCAGGCAACTATAATTACACCATTAACTCATGGTGGTCAATCCAGACCACCATAAGGCTCTAATTAACCCATTAACTCATGGTGGTCAATCCAGACCACCATAAGGCTCTAATTAACCCATTAACTCATGGTGGTCTATACAGACCACCATAAGGCCTAAATTAACCCATTAACTCATGATGGTCAATACAGACCACCATAAGGCTCTATTTAACCCATTAACTCATGGTGGTCAATACAGACCACCATAAGGCCTAAATTAACCCATTAACTCATGATGGTCAATCCAGACCACCATAAGGCTCTAATTAACCCATTAACTCATGGTGGTCTATACAGACCACCATAAGGCCTAAATTAACCCATTAACTCATGATGGTCAATCCAGACCACCATAAGGCTCTATTTAACCCATTAACTCATGGTGGTCAATCCAGACCACCATAAGGCTCTATTTAACCCCATCAGTCCCATAAGGGTATATTATTACCATTATGGGCCTGTTACAACCCAACATTAACCACATAAGTGCCATGATGGTCCTCAAGGACCATCATGACACTAACTACAAACACTACACTATAACCCCCAATAAACCATTTAATCTAAACTAACCCCCCTCTACACTAATCTATTAACACTTACACTACCTACCTACACTACCTACCCCCTAATAAACCTTCCCACTACTCTAATTACAAAAAATAAAAAACCTACAGCACAGAAAACAAAAAACCTACAGTACAAAAAACAAAAAAACCTACAGTACAGAAAACAAAAAACAATTACAACCCCACCCCCCACTACAGAAAACAAAAAAATACATTACAACCCCACCCCCCACTACAGAAAATAAAAAAATTACACACCTGAAAAGGAAAGACAGATAAACACAATACAATACATACATATAATACATTACATACATTACATACAATACATGACATTACATATAATATATTAAATATAATATATTACATATAATATATTACATATAATACATTACATACATTACATACAATACATGACATTACATACATTACATATAATATATTAAATATAATATATTACATATAATATATTACATATAATACATTACATACATTACATACATTACATACAATACATGACATTACATATAATATATTAAATATAATATATTACATATAATATATTACATATAATATATTACATATAGTCCTAATCAAATACCCCCTATCTATCTAACATACAATCTATTTAATTTAAAATAAATCCTAACTATATCAAATACATCCCCCTATCTATCTAATATACAAAAAATCCTAACTACATACACAGACCATTATTCTAAAGTAAAATAAAATAATTACAGTCCTAACTACATACACAGACCCTAATTCTAAGCTAAAATCAATAAATTAAGACCACTTACCTTTAAGATGTTGCTTCAGATCACTAACCTATGGGTCAAACAAAAAATAAAAATTAGTACAAAACATTAACATCAAATAAATAAACATTCTATACATTCTAAATATTCAACTCACCTTTACAGCATGTCCAGTCACTGTTTAGCTCTTCCGGCGCGGCCCTGTTAAAAAAAAAACACAATACATGAATACATGAATACAATATATAAACAATAAATAAAATACACAAATAAACATCTAAATATACATTTCACTTACCTACCCGCGATGTCCCCGGCCTTCTCTCCTTCAGCCCCGGCTGGGCCGCGGAACCATTCGCGCTCTAAAAAAAAAAAAGAAAAAAAACTAACGGAGGTCTGCACTGGCAGACCTCCCCGACGCTACTGAACCTCCCGGAGTCGTTTCCGGGAGGAAATTGGCATTGGCGGCTTGTGATTGGCTGAAAAAGCTGTCTATCAATTTCAGCCAATCAAAAGTCGTCAATGTGTGAGCCAATCAGGATGGGATACACCCCAATATCCCACCCTGATTGGCTTAAACACTTGTCTATCTTTCTGGGAACCAATCACAACGCTCAGATGCCTTCAGCCAATCACTATGGGATACACCCCCACGGAGTGATTGGTAGAAGACATCTGCGCATCCTGATTGGCTCCTACATTGACGACTTTTGATTGGCTGACAGCTTTTTCAGCCAATCACAAGCCGACAATGCCAATTTCCTCCCGGAAACGACTCCGGGAGGTTCAGTAGCGTCGGGGAGGTCTGTCAGTGCAGACCTCCGTTAGTTTTTTTTTTTTTTTTTTTTTTAGAGCGCGGATGGTTCCGCGGCCCAGCCGGGCCTGAATGAGAGAAGGCCGGGGACATCGCGGGGAGGTAAGTTAAATGTATATTTAGATGTTTATTTGTGTATTTTATTTATTGTTTATATATTGTATTCATGTATTCATGTATTGTGTTTTTTTTTTTAACAGGGCCGCGCCGGAAGAGCTAAACAGTGACTGGACATGCTGTAAAGGTGAGTTGAATATTTAGAATGTATAGAATGTTTATTTATTTGATGTTAATGTTTTGTACTAATTTTTATTTTTTGTTTGACCCATAGGTTAGTGATCTGAAGCAACATCTTAAAGGTAAGTGGTCTTAATTTATTGATTTTAGCTTAGAATTAGGGTCTGTGTATGTAGTTAGGATTTTTTGTATATTAGATAGATAGGGGGATGTATTTGATATAGTTAGGATTTATTTTAAATTAAATAGATTGTATGTTAGATAGATAGGGGGTATTTGATTAGGACTATATGTAATATATTATATGTAATATATTATATGTAATACATTATATGTAATGTATGTAATGTCATGTATTGTATGTAATGTATGTAATGTATTATATGTAATATATTATATGTAATATATTATATTTAATATATTATATTTAATGTATGTAATGTCATGTATTGTATGTAATGTATGTAATATATTATATTTAATATATTATATTTAATGTATGTAATGTCATGTATTGTATGTAATGTATGTAATGTATTATATGTATGTATTGTATTGTGTTTATCTGTCTTTCCTTTTCAGGTGTGTAATTTTTTTGTTTTCTGTAGTGGGGGGTGGGGTTGTAATTTTTATTTTTTCTGTACTGTAGGTTTTTTGTTTTCTGTGCTGTAGGTTTATTGTTTTTTGTAATTAGAGTGTTGGGGAGGTTTATTAGGGGGTAGGTAGTGTAGGTAGGTAGTGTAAGTGTTAATAGATTAGTGTAGAGGGGGGTTAGTTTAGATTAAATGGTTTATTGGGGGTTATAGTGTAGTGTTTGTAGTTAGTGTCATGATGGTCCTTGAGGACCATCATGGCACTTATGTGGTTAATGTTGGGTTGTAACAGGCCCATAATGGTAATAATATACCCTTATGGGACTGATGGGGTTAAATAGAGCCTTATGGTGGTCTGTATTGACCATCATGAGTTAATGGGTTAATTTAGGCCTTATGGTGGTCTGTATTGACCACCATGAGTTAATGGGTTAATTTAGGCCTTATGGTGGTCTGTATTGACCACCATGAGTTAATGGGTTAATTAGAGCCTTATGGTGGTCTGTATTGACCACCATGAGTTAATGGGTTAATTTAGGCCTTATGGTGGTCTGTATTGACCACCATGAGTTAATGGGTTAATTAGAGCCTTATGGTGGTCTGTATTGACCACCATGAGTTAATGGGTTAATTAGAGCCTTATGGTGGTCTGTATTGACCACCATGAGTTAATGGGTTAATTTAGGCCTTATGGTGGTCTGGATTGACCATCATGAGTTAATGGGGTAATTATAGTTGCCTGGGGTTAATATTTTTAGTGCGAGTCCTTTCAGGACCTTTACGGTCCTTTGAGGACCCGCGAGGCGGGAAATTTAAAATTGAATTGCAGCAGGGTCACGATCGGTGCCGATCGGGGCCCCCCGCAGCAGGGGTTTTATATGGGGACACTTCGGGGGTCCCGATGGGGACCCCCAGCATAGAGGGGGGTTAATTTTAAGTGCCGCGGCCGGGATTGGGTAATAGTGTGCCGCGGTCCCTTTAAGGAGCCGCGGCGGGGAATTTAAAAGTTTTAAATGCAGCGGAGGGCCTGATCTATGCAGATCGGGGCCCCCCCCTGCAATGGGTTTATGTGGGGACACTTCGGGGGTCCCGATGGGGACCCCCAGCATAGAGGGGGGTTAATTTTAAGTGCCGCGGCCGGGATTGGGTAATAGTGTGCCGCGGTCCCTTTAAGGAGCCGCGGCGGGGAATTTAAAAGTTTTAAATGCAGCGTGGGCCTGATCGGTGCCGATCGGGGACCCCCGCTGCAAGGGGTTAATGTGTGGGGGCTGCGGGGGTTCCTATGGACCCCTGCAGCAAGGTGTTCATGTGAGGACACTTCGGGGGTCCCGACAGGGACCCCCGCATTGAGGGGGGGTTCATTTTAGGTGCCTAGGGGGGGGTTTGGAGTACCCCCCACGGCAGGGCTTATGTGGGGGACTGCCGCGGAGGTCCCTTTTAGGACCCCCGCAGCACTTGATGAGGAGTGGGAGCCTGCGATATCATCTCGCAGGCTGTCACTCCTCATGTACATTTACGCAGTGTAGATACGTACGGGCCTGCTGCGTAGCTCATACATTGCTCGCAGCAGGGCTAATTTAATAGCATTGTAAGTTAGAGAAACTTTGCAGTACGTAGGGCTTAAGTAGAAGCCTCTTATTTACGAGGCTGGAATTTAATGAGGCCCTTGATTTTTAAATCCTCTCTAGCATTCCCGCACACACCAAAAGAGTGAGCCTGTCCTTCATCGGCTTGTGCCCTGACAATGACTTCTCTTCCTGGGTGATGTAGGTTCTGTAAGGCATCTTCTTCCAAGATAACCCAGTCTCATCACAGTTGAAGACTTGTGGGGAACAAAAGCCTCAGCCTCTACATAGTCTCTGAGCTCCCTGAGAAAGGTTTCAGCAGCTTCCTTTTTCAACACTGGCTGCCTCTCCAAGTCTCCATGCCTCACCACACTGTGAATGCCAGTTATCTTTCTGAATTTATCAAACCATTTGTGACAGCTTTAAATTCTTCAGAGCTCTCACCACTTGCTGTAGGCTTGTCTTTGGTCAGATCAGCATGCAGTTGTTTGACTCTCTTGCATGTCATTACCTGGGAAATGCTATCACCTGCTAATTGTTTCTAAGTTATCCAAACGTAGAGTAATTTCTCTATTTCCTCCAAGGTATTTAGCCATTGCTTGATGATGATACTCATACCTCTAGCCACATCAGCTCCCTTAATGGCTTCCTTATTTATCACAATGGTAGCGATTGTGGACCTTGACATTTTGACAGGGGCAGGCTGGACTTGGGTTCTTGCAGGCACAGGCTATGTGGGTTCTTGCAGGCACAGGCAATGTGGAATCTTGCTAGGCACAGGCAATATGGAATCTTGCAGGCACAGACAATGAGTATTCTTGCAGACAGAAGCTATTTTGGCTTAAAATGGGCAAATAGAGGCACAACAATATCGATAGTGTTTGCTTCCCACCCTCAATTTCGATCCCGCAACTTAACCCAAGGTAGCGTCATAACTCAAGGATGAAAATTGCAGAGGAGACGCAACATAACCCAAAAACGAGGTAACACTGCATTTAAATTCATCTATATAATCAGTTATTATGGCTTCATATCCAATTATAGCAGATTCTCTCCAGTATAAAACTACAGAAGATTCAGCAGTAACTTTCAGGCCCTCAAGTGGACTTTTTGGTCATGTTCTTTCATTGACTGATACGTCACTAGTCAAATGGACTCCTGGTTTTCCCCTGTACTGTATATCAACTGGTAGACTGAGTTAGGTTTTAATCCACTTACTATGACATTTGATTCTTTATCCTTCCAAAAATCTGCAGGCTTGAGGATGAGATCCATACTCATGGACTTTGGACTCACCAATTTTCCACCATCATATAGCTATATGGAAACTCTTGGACTGATTGGGTCTGGAATTGCTGAGATAATAAATTGTGTCTCTGCACTGAAGTTATTGGCAAATTGTTGAAAATATATCACATATGCCCTCATCACTTTGGAGACATCTGTGTTCTTGAGCCATGGTACTACTTTTCTGCTCTTGTAAATTCTACTTTCTGAATTTTGGTATAAATTACGAAGGTCTTCTAGATAATACTCCACTTTATTTAATGAGAACAATTGTAACACACTAGACACTGAACCATGGGATCTAGTATTACTTCATTTAATGAACTCTCAGATGCTAAAACCAAAATATTTTGCAGAATTTACATAAACATTCTTAACAAAATTCAGCTACTTTTATCTCTGTCTCAAAAACTCCTAAACATGGACTTTCCCAAATGGAGATGGTTTGTTCCTGGTTAAAATGTCAACTAATGCCTCCTCTTCTGATCATCTGCCACAAATGGAGGTCAAGGTTCTGTAACCCAAGTGTAAATCAAATACAAAGTTCCTTGAACAGAGTTATCTTCATCCTTGTATCTGGAAAGGTTTCTTCCATCGGATGTCTCATCAGATCATTGCACTGAATGTTGATGTGTCATTTTTTGGCTGATACTTTCTAACTGAGCTGCTATATTGTCTAGTTTGCTCAGTGGGTATAGCCAGACTCTTAGCCTTTTCTCTATTTCCTCCTAGCAGGTTTGGGAGACCTCTGTAGATTTTAATGGCGTCTTAATATATTAATGGATTTCAGTCAAGACACACCATGAAACTTACCGTATATAAAATTGCTAACATTTCATTTTGTTGCTCATTTATTGCCGGATCACCCTCTCCTGGTGATATCTTTATTTTTATTATGACCTGAAGACTTATAATATCCTGAGATAAATACATCTCATTTAAATATAAATGAAGCCTGTGCCCCATATAAAATACCAGTCACAACATGGGTGGCTGTCTCTTTATCAAAAGCAATCATGGTACCTAAATGGTTCATACTCAGTGGTTCAAACCTCATGCTTGGAAAATACTTTTACCATTAAATTGATCTAGAAAAGGTTTCATAATTTTCAGATCGCCCCTTAAAATGATATTGTTGTTTAATTCCTACTGTTTTAGATTGTTAATATTATCCTGTAAGTCTATCACTTTTTCTATCCTCTCATTAGTTTCTTGATTCATGTGATTGTAAGAAAATGTGTAGTTTCTACAAATACTATATTCTTGATTTGACAAAAAACAAATCCTACAAAATCGTTATTCTATTAGACCCGTAGCACTAGCTCGCAAATAAAGTGCGACTCGCAATTGAAAAATAGTATCAAGTTTCTGGCAAAAATATTACGAATTTACTATATACAAAATGGGAAAAAATTATGTCAAACAATTTTTTAATAGTTATATATATCCCAACGGCGAAGATAAAAACTGATTAAAAAATCCTGGATTAACACACAAGTTAAAAGAGGACAAGATTGTATGGGAAAAATGAATACCTCTTAGTTATCAATGAAATGAATATTAAAGACCCTTTAATAGGGGGGTAAACATTATCCCAGTCTGCAGTGCTGTGTCTGTTTTTTAGAGAAATTACTCCATTGTAAGTGTACTCCAAACCATAACAGACGATGAATTCAAGATTGAGGCAAATAAACTCAAAAAAAGATTTTGTGAAAGGGGCTACCCTAATACATGCTTAAAGAAGGCATTTGAATATGCTCTAAGTTGTAACAGAACTGAACTCCTTAATGGTCTACATACCCAAAGAATGAAAGCAGAAAAAAACTTACAAGATAACCAACCTCGATGTATCTTGACCTTAGCATTTTATCCAAACATTGGCATCTGCTTAAAAGCGATGACGATTTAGAGGATGTTTTACCATCAAAAGCATCTGTTACCTATCGAAGGGGTACAAACTTAAAGGACATGTTGGTCCATGGTTATTTTAAGGAACAATGACCTAAAACCACATGGCTTAGACCATTGTCAGGTTGCTTCAGATGTGGCAAATGCAAATTTTGCAAATACATTAAGCCAACTAAGACTTTTCAACATCCAGTAAGTGGAGAGGAATTTAAACTTAAAGAATTCACTAATTGTTGTTCCACAAATGTCATTTATGTGGCGACTTGTCTTTGTTGTAAGATTTATGTAGTTAACGAGGCACCAAATACGTAGAAGAATAGGTGAACGTGTATATTCCAATCTTGATACACCTATAGCGCGCAACGTGAGATGTTACCATAGAGGCAATAGTGAGGTCCTTTCATTTACTATACTTGAAAGAGTACACATGGGTCCTAGAAAAGGAGACTTGGGAGAGAAAATTGCTTCAATGTGAAGCACGTTGGATTTATAGGCTTAAAGCCCTATCTCCAAAAGGACTGAATGAGGGATTTACTTTTACTCCCTTTATTTAGAGAGAAATATTTATATATTTCCTCTATGCACTTTTTAATTTATTTCAAGTACAAATGGCACCTTGGAGGAATTTAAGATATATATATATATACATTTTATTACTCAACCTTAATATAGGCCGCTCCTTGGTCTGCTGTCATAATTTTCTTCTTTCTCCTTTACTTAGGATAACTTTTTCTAGTTATAGGTATATATTCCAAATTGATTAGCTGGGGCAATATTTTGGGTTCAAGTTATCTTTCTATTACACGTCCCTTCATATTATAGTATTCTCACAATGTTGTCTTACCTTATCATAAGGTCACCTGTCACAGTTCTAGATTTTCTAGAACAAGAGTTCCTTTATTTATAGGAATTATCATTTAGTTTTGTTTAAACATAACAGTCAGTTATTTATACATGTATATAGATTTTCTTATTATTCACACATTCCAATACAGTCCCTTTATCTAGGACTAATATTTTGCCTTCACCATGAGTAAGGTATTTAGATCCTTATATATCTTGAGGATTTCCCATTATTGTGTACCCATCCTTACCAAATATTTATGCATGTGTCTTGCGAGCGGTGGCTTATTATATTGCCTATCTCAGACATAGGGCCTCATTCTATTATCGGCCGTAGGAGATGCGGGGCCGCAAGGACCGGCCGCAGGCTATTTGCCTATTCTATTCCCTTCCGGACGGGGACTCCGGCAGGCTTGCGGCCGGCGTCTTGCTATCCCTTGCGGCCGCACACGCCGGAGGAAAGCCTTTGATCTTAAACGGCCGCAAGAGTTTCGACCGTAAGAAAATCCTGGTTGCTATTCAATTGCTCCTGGAACCCTCTCTGCAAGGCTAAAACCGAGCCGCAGCTTACTTGCAGCAAAAAGGTCCCGCAGGCACACAATTAAGCACATTTTAAAGCCATAATAAAGCCATCCTGCACTCTGAGGAGACTATAAAGTGATTGTAGCTGTTAGCATTCATAGCACAACATTCCCCTACACTCAAATCCGTAAATAAATTTCTTTTTAATTTATGTCACATATCCATGTAAAAAGTCCCGAGGGCTTGGAACACCTCAGACCCGCCCACGCTGCGGCCTGAAAATAAACAGTTAATGTAATCTCGGATTTGGGCTGATCTGCAAGCTTGAGAGGGGGTTGCTATTAATCCTCATGTCCCCCATAATGATCCCTAGCATTTACAGAGCTTTACAGTGCCGTCTTGAATTTATTTTTGCATTTAAAGATTTCTGAGCTTACGGCCGATTGCAAGATATACGGCCAGCCGTAAGGGGATGAATTGCAAGGTAACGGGAGCCCCGCAAGGAATCGCAGCTTTGCGGCCGATTTACGGCCGATAATAGAATGAGGGCCACGGCGTCTGCCAGTATATACCTGTCTATAGCCTATAGTACATATCTCAGACATTGAGTCTATCAGTATACACTTGCTTATAGCGAATATTAGTGTATATTACAGCATACCATACACGAGACTGGCCGGCATTAAACTGCAGCTTGAGATCTAGCTACAGTTTACCTTAAGTTTGACACTTTGAATTAAGGAAATTTTATTTCTCTGATCTCTGAAAGAGGGACTCTTTTAAGAAATAAAGAAGGCCTTTTCTTGCCATTACATTTTCCTTTATTTTTCAAGCTCTATCCCTTATAAGGAAGAAATATAATTGGGGATCCTAGTAGGACTATATTATGGTTTGGAGTACACTTACAATGGAGTAATTTCTCTAAAAAACAGACACAGCACTGCAGACTGGGATTATTATTATTATTATTATTATCGTTTATTTATAACGCGCCAACATATTCCGTAGCGCTGTACATAAGATAAGTTCAAGACAAAGATACATACAAATTAACACATAGTAAAACAAGGAGGGCCCTGTCTTTGAGTTTGGAATCCAGTGTCCATGGTGCTTTCCCTAAAACACCTTGTGGGATTGAAACTCGCAGACTTACATCCTAAAGGTATTGTGTGAGGAAAAGGAGGGAGAGAGATTTGAGAGTGTGTTAGGGTGGAAGGTGATACGCTTCTTTAAAGAGATGTGTTTTTAGAGAGGATTTGAATGATTTGAGGTTGGAGGATAGTCTGGTGGAGCGAGGCAAGGAGTTCCAGAGAATAGGGGCAGCACGAGAAAAGTCCTGAAGGCGAGAATGAGAAGAGGTGACAAGAGTTGTGGAAAGAAGAAGGTCATTAGCAGAGCGAAGAGGGCGTGTGGGGGGGTATTTGGAGATGAGACCAGTAAGGTATGGGGGAGTGCACTTGTTGAGGGCTTTGAAAGTAAGGGTCAGGATTTTAAATTTTATTCTGGAGGCTATGGGAAGCCAGTGGAGAGATTGACAGAGAGGTGATGCCGACACTGAACGTTGTGTACGGAAGACGAGTCTAGCAGAGGCATTCATAATGGATTGAAGTGGAGATAGTCGGGTGGTGGGGAGGCCAGCAAGAAGCGAGTTGCAGTAGTCCAGTCGAGAGATGATGAGAGAGTGTATAAGGATTTTAGTTGTGTCCTGTGTAAGAAAGTGGCGAATTCTGGAGATGTTTTTTAGATGGAGAAGACAAGATTTAGTTAGTGACTGTATGTGAGGGATGAAGGACAGGGCGGGGTCCAAAAGAACCCCAAGACAACGGGCTTGGGAGGAGGGGGTGATGATGTCATTGTTGACAGTAAGAGAGATGTGAGGAATTGAAACTGTGGGAGAGGGAGGGAAGATTAGGAGTTCAGTTTTAGACATGTTGAGTTTGAGATGGTGGGTGGACATCCAAGAGGATATACTAGAGAGGCAGTTGGAGACATGTGTTAGAAGAGAGGGGGATAGATCTGGTGCTGAGAGGTAGATTTGGGTGTCATCTGCGTAGAGATGATATTGCAGCCCAAAAGAGTTTATAAGGGTACCAAGTGAGGAAGTGTAGATGGAGAAGAGGAGCGGGCCTAGTACAGATCCTTGTGGTACGCCAACAGACAGGGGGTAGGTAGAAGAAGAGGGGTCAGAGAAGGATGGGTCTCAAATACCGAGGGAGGAGAGGATATGGAGTAGAAGTGGATGGTCAACAGTGTCAAAGGCAGCAGAGAGATCTAGAAGAAGGAGAATAGAAAAGTGACCTTTTGACTTGGCAGTAAGCAGGTCATTGGTGACTTTAGTGAGAGCTGTCTCAGTGGAATGTTGGGGCCGAAAGCCGATTGGAAGGTGTCAAGAAAGGAGTTAGAGGAGAAGCCAAAAGAAGTAGAGAAATAGGGCGGTAGTTAGAAGCAATGTCAGAGTCAGATGAGAACTTTTTGAGGATGGGTGTAATTGTGGCGTGTTTTAGACAAGATGGAAACTTGCCGGTAGTTAGGGAAAGGTTGAAAATGTGCGTGAGAGCTGGGATTAGTGTGGTAGAGAGGGGAGTGATGAGCTGAGATGGAATAGGGTCCTGGGGACATGTAGTGAGGCGAGTGGATGATAGCAGGCTAGCGACTTCATCCTCTGTAGCTGGGGCAAAGCAGTTCAAAGTGGCTGTTGGATTGGGGGAGGGAGAAGAGTGGGTTAGGTTGGATAGTTGAGACGGTAGAGTGAGCCACTGTGAGATGAGAGTTAATTGCGGATATTTTCGATTTTATGAATAAAATGGTTGGCAAAGTCTTCAGCTGTGAGAGAGGAAGGGATAGGAGGAGGTGGTGGGTGGAGGAGAGTTTTGAACATTGCGAACAGACGCTTTGGGTTAGAGGACAGGGTTGATATTAGTGAAGTGAAGTAGTGTTGTTTGGCGAGGTTGAGGGCAGAGGAGTAGGAGCGTAACATAAATTTGTAGTGGAGGAAGTCTGCAGAGGTGCGTGATTTCCTCCAGAGCCGTTCAGCGGTGCGGGAGCATTTCTGGATGTATCGTGTTTGAGTTGTGTGCCAAGGTTGTGGAAGAGAGCGAGAGCGTCTTCGTGTGGTTATGGGGGCGAGGGTATCAAGGATGGAAGAGAGAGTAGAGTTGTAAAGTGAGAAGGCAGTGTCAGGGCAGTTGAGGTAGGTGATGGGGCTGAGAAGGGGTTGGATATTAATGGAGAGCTGAGTAGGGTCAAGTGCTAGCAGGTTTCTGTTCGTGATGGTGGCAGGGGTAGGAGAGGGGTGGTGGGAGGAAGAAGAGGTGAGGTTAAAGGTAAGTAAGTGATGGTCAGATAGAGGGAGTGGATGGCTGACTGGGTTGGAGGCTGTGCTGAGGTTGGTGAAGATAAGGTCAAGAGAATGTCCAGCATGATGAGTAGAAGAATCTGTTAGTTGTGAGAGGCCGAGGGAAGAGGTGAGTGCGAGCAGTTTGGCTGCTGCTGGGGAGGTGGGAGTGTCAATGGGAATGTTAAAATCTCCAAGTACCAGTGAAGGAACATTGGAGGAGAGAAAGTGAGGGAGCCAGGCAGAAAAGTGATCAAGAAATTGAGAGGGAGTGCCAGGGGGGCGATAGATCACGGCAACACGTAGAGAGATAGGTGAGAAGAGGCGGATTGTATGCACTGGGATAATGTTTACCCCCTATTAAAAGGTCTTTAATATTCATTTCATTGATAACTAAGAGGTATTCATTTTTCCCATACAATCTTGTCCTCCTTTAACTTGTGTGTTAATCCAGGATTTTTTAATCAGTTTTTATCTTCCCCGCTGTGATATATATAACTATTAAAAAAAAAAATGTGCACATAATTTTTTCCCATTTTGTATATAGTAAATAATTTCATTATAGGAGGCAGACACCTTGGGAGTTTAGCAATCCTATGTTTTAATTTCTAAAAATATTAAGAATACTAAATAGTTAATTGCACAACAGCCTCCAAGGAAGAATGCATAAATCAATTAAAGACACAGTACATGGCTAAATTGCAAGAAATTACATGGAACCGCCTTACAAATGATACGTAACTCTAACAGAGGCTCAAATATGGACGTTAAAAATATACATATCTATTCATTTACATATTTGAGCCATCATATCTATATTAGAACAAAAACTAATGACAATATTACACTGCCGCATGACATATATCAAGTACCAGGGAACATACATCACACTATGCAAGATGTCTGAAAACACACAGGGACCACAACCGCTGCTCTAATGCAATTACTATTAAAGGGATAGACACACCTCAAATAATACTCAGCAACACAACACACTACTGACCCAGATCATCTACTGACATCCATGGGAAGGTATGTCATCCACAGCTCAAAGAAAATGGGGTGGGAGAAATGTTAGTATAGGCAGCCTCTGGCCTTAAAGGGTGGCATTGATGCTGGTTACATGGGTATATCGCTATGTAGCACAGGCCAGGGACTGCATTGTCCCAGGGAGCATGTAAAGAACACTCTGGTAGAGGCACAGGGACATGGAGATTCAGAGACAAATCATGACAAGGGGGACAATGTGGTCAAGATGTCCAGGAAGGCCAACAAACACACAAGGAGGCTGTGAAGAGGCACAAGGAGCAACAGCAAACTCACCTCCATCAAGGCCAATCTTGGGTACACCCATCGTGTAAATTCCTACGCCATTGCTGTTGGGCATGTGATAAGATGTATACCAACAATAATTATGTGACATTACATGGGAAGGTAATGTGGTCACTTATGTTAAGCATGCCAGTTTTTGGCCTGTTGGTTGTGAATGTCAATCTATATCTGGTAACAGCTACCTCTGAAGATCCTGGGCTTTGATTTTTTACTGATTTTACCACTTGAAAGCATTACTTAGGATAAAAATATCTGTGCATATTTACATGTAAACATGGTCACTTGGATGTCTAAACAGATGACCAAACTAAGCTTATTCCTGAGTCAGCAAACTGGCCCAAACCCCAGAGTTAAATGGCCACACTCACAAATTCAGACATAGCCTTATATAGACCAAATATGTGATTATAGACAAAATGTCTATACAATACACACACAGTGTGTGTCAAATCTTCATCCTTCATCAACTGTATTTTGCCCTACAACTACTTGCAGTCCAAAGTATTATGATCTGCTTCTTCAATAGGCTTGATAAGGTCCTAGTCCAAACCTACCCAGCAGAATTGTGAGGTCCTTTTGCACCTCTGTTAGCAGGAGATGGGCCAGTACAAGGATAATCACCTTAGGAGATCCACCAGCAAGACAGGATGCCAGGACCAGGTAGTAGTAGTTACCAGTTGCAACTATATTCCAGAGTTGATCAATAGCAATGACCCCAATGGAAGTTTAGGATTAATACATAGAACTTCTTTATTTTTGATCAATATACATATTTGTACATTTGTCTGACTATCTGCAGGCCCTATCACAGCTGGTCCTATACTTTTGGTGCATAGTGTTCCCCTCACTAGAATAAAGAAAAACAAGGTTAAAACGTGTACAGGAAATATACCTTATGTCTGAAGATGATATTGAGATGTAGCGGCCAGACATTTGTAAGGAAAGAAACCCCTTATTTATCTCCTACAACAATCATCAGTATACAGAGATAAATTAATTACTATCTTTAGTAATGTTGAAATGATCATATATATAATTGTCAGTTCAAGAACGTTGGTCACGTTTACGGCGTTGTCACGTTTGCGTCCTTCGCACAGCGAGGGCCACAACTGCGAGTCTCGCGAAGCAAGGCGAGCAGTTGACCCCGTGGGACAGGCTGCAATGAGCACCGCAATGAGCACTGCAATGATCACTGATGCTCCCCTTGCCCCCACTGATGATTCCCCTGCCCCTACTGATGCTCCCCTTGCCCCCACTGATGCTCCCGCTGCCCTCGCGATTACGGGCCATACCTGGTTCCAAACCCTGCCAGTAGCGGCCTTTACTCACCATCTTCTCCTCTCTTCTGTTCCGGCCGGAGGACGGGAGCCGCAGATGAAAGGAGAAGACAGTGAGTACGGAGACACAAGGGAGTGAGAGGGGGGAGGAGACACAGGGGAGGAAGAGGGGAAAAGTAGACACGAGGGGGGGGGGGGGGGCGAGAGGGAAAAAGGTGACAGGAGGTGGAAAGGAGACACAAGGGTGGAGAGGGGGAAAGGAGACACAAAGGAAGGAGAGGGGGAAATGAGACACAGGGGAGGGAGAGAGGGAAAAGAGGAACAGAGGGGGGAAAGTAGACACTGGGAAGGGAGAGGGGGAAGGAGACACAGGGGAGGGAGAGGGGGGAAAGGAGACACAGGGGCAGGAGAAGGAGGGAAATAAGACACATGGGAAGGAGAGGGGGGGAAGAAAACACGGGAGGGAGAGGGGGAAAGAGAGAGGAGGAAAGGAGGCACAGGAGAGGGAGAGGGGGAAAGGAGAGACAAGGGAGGGAGAGGAGGGGGAAATGAGACACAAGGGAGGGAGAGGAGGGGCAAAAGGAGACACAAGGGAGGGAGAGGAGGGGGAAAGAAGACACAAAGGAGGGAGAGGAGGGCGAAAAGGAGACACAAGGGAGGGAGATGAGGGGAAAAGGAACACAAGGGAGGGAGAGGAGGGGGGAAATAGGACACAAGGAAGGGAGGGGGGAATAAGACGCAAGGGAGGAAGTAGACAGGGGCGAGACTCGCAATGAGCGCCGAAGGTTCTCACATTGGGTGACAAACAGCATTGCCAGGCTTACAATTTTAGTCCCGTAATTTTTTGACGGGCAAGTAGCTAGTTCACTATCACAAGCGTGCTCCAGATTGTTTCCACTTATTTTTGTATGTTAGTTTACTTTTAAAACTAAATGCACAGATAGGAAATGGTATTTATTTATTTATGACAGCGCATATCTTGTGATTATTAAACTCAATTCTAAATAGGGTTTAGAAAAGTAAATCGCATATCGGACTTCTAAACACTAATTGATTGACGTTTAACCTCCATGTTTTAATGATGCCGGTCTCATTTACTATTGGCTGTTTCTAAATTGGTAGTTACGGCCTTGCTTAATTGATCATGATCACGCTCTGAAATGCTACTTATGGGTGCATGGTTTACGGTTTAGGCTTTCGGCCTGGTAGCTGCGGACTTGATCAATTTAATCGCTCTGTAACTGTTGAAAATTTCAAGCCCGCAGAATTGAATGCAATTGAATAGGAGCCCTAGTGTTTTTAATGCCCTAGTGTTTGCAATAAAACAAAATAAAAAAGTTATGGGCCACCTCAAAAAAGGGAGCTCCTACAGACAGATAGCAGTTGTCAGAGGTATAACTCATACACTGTCTCTGATTTATGGTAAACTCTGGCCAATCCGAATGTGGGAAATTGACATGTGTTCTAATTTACTAAAATAATAAACTCGCAGGAGGGAATTTGAGAATTATTGAGCTCAATAATTATTTACATGGGCATCCATTGCTTTGATTGAGCTAAATACTCAATAGGGAAGAGCCTCGTATGTGAATAAAATGTATACTACTGAATTCCTACTGAAACAATGCAGTCTCTAATAAGTGTAACAACTCAATACAAACATGCAAAGTGCTTTGTCCAAAAATACAAGGGTATTTAAATTTTACCTTTACACTACTGTATATATTTTTGCAAACATGTTAAAATCATCTATAATAGTTGTCAAAGTGTGTAACAATTTGATACGAGCGCATGTGCCGGGACTTAAGCCGCACATGCGCATATCGCCTC
This sequence comes from Discoglossus pictus, assembly GCA_027410445.1. Lineage (NCBI taxonomy): Eukaryota > Metazoa > Chordata > Amphibia > Anura > Alytidae > Discoglossus > Discoglossus pictus. Next base: position 436,319,123 of record CM050166.1, read on the forward strand.
GTAAATCTCACATGCGAAATGCAAGCATGAGCGGCGCATGGGCATAGCACACTGTGACCGGCGAATGCACATAGCGCCTGCAAGTGAGGAGGCAGAGACAGGGGAGAGGGTGAGGGAGAGACAGGGGGCAGACAAGGGAGTGTGTGGGGGAAACATGGAGTGGTAGACAGGGGGGAGACACAGGGGAGAGGGGGTAAGAGGCAGGGGGAGAGAGACAGGAGGAGATTGGGGGAGATCCAGGGGCGAGAGTGGGAGAGAAACAGGGGAGAGGGGGGAAAGAAACACATGAGAGGGGGGAAGAAACACAGGACAGGGAGATGGAGAGAAGAGACACAGGGGAGGGAGAGACACAGGGGAGGGAGAGAAGGGGAGACACAGGGAAGGAAGGGGGGAGAGACACAGGAGGGAGGGGGAAGAGACACATGGGAGGGAGGGTGGGAAAGACACAATGGAAGGGAAGGGGAGGAAGAGACAAGGAGGAGTAGGGGGAAGAGACACAGGGCAGGGGGGAAGACATGGGAGAGGCGCAGGGAAGAGACACGACTGTGGGGGGCGGGGGGCGGTAGACACACATCAAATATTATCCCATCAATTTTGATGGGCAAGTTACTAGTACTTTTAGAATTTTGGAAATATGTATATTTTTTCACTGAGAAATCCAATAAAATCTGTGTTTATATCTGTACAAGACTGCCCACATGCTGCTTCAGTCCTGAAGACTAGGGTCTTCGGTCCTGCCAGTCTACTGCAACCAATCAGGTTGTAGGGGTGTTTTCCCCTTTCAAGTCCATGGTAAAGTGTTTGACTGACAGCAAGCGCCCGACAAGGAGCCGAGTGACATCATCCCAAGAGGCTGTTTCTTCTGACATTCCCTCTGTGTCAATCAAAATCTGGAACCTGTTTTAGAAGGAAGTTCTCTCCTCTTTCACTCTGAATGAATATCAGGTGTTTGCTTTTAGTGAGCAGAGCAGTGTGCCATAGGAGGAAGAGAGTGGGAGACTTCTGCTATCACTCACAGCCTTCTCCCATAGAGCCTCACACGCTGCGTGGCATTCTTTAAAATATTAAAATAGTTCTAATATAAATGTGAAGAGCACTTGCAATGACTTCTATGGCCCTATAAAATTATACATTTGAAATAATCTAAATCTAAAAAAATCACTATTCAACCAACTTCGTGACAACTTTTAATATAATTTTTTGTAGAATATTAATGTTAAATGATATGGGTTATATAAACAATTGCAATATCTGTTTCGGGAAAAGTAAAAAAAGTAAACAAATTTGAATATAACACTATCATAATGCCATTAACACCTTATTCCTTAATTATACAGTGAATATCAGTGTTGCACTATAATTTCAGCCATGGTTCTATAAAAATTCACCTTCCTGTGATAGTGACCAGGACAGGTTACTTGCAGAGTGGAGATAGGTCCAGTATCGCAGCCACCAGGAACAAAATAAGAGACACACGATTTATATATGTCTCCAGAAGTTAACTGTTTTATTTTTGAAAAGTCAGCAATATTTATAGCAGTTAGATACAGAGGGGGTGTACACAGTGTAACAATGATGTCTATTTCCATGTACTTTTGGCGTTGTGCCAATCGGATTTCCAAGCAGTCTGTAGTTCCAAGGCCACACTTTGGATTTGGGTGTACACAGTGTAACAATGAGAGGGTGTGGCAGACAATTACAGGAGATGACCCCACATGGGGTCTAGCAGCACCTTGATAGCTGGAACCTGAGAACAATAGGGTTACCTTCTAATACACATCCTGCTGTCTCTGTGTCTGAGTGGTCCAGTACATGGCAGATGGGATTAACTTAATTTGCTAACAATGGGCCAGAACATATAACAGAGATGTACTTAGATTATCTGCCAACAATGGGATAAAGCTGATTACAATACAATGGAGTGGCTGGAGCTAAGCCATCTGTCCTTTAATGGGCTAAGATCCAGGAACTGGACAAAGGGGTCCTTGACAATCACCTCCTCTCATTGCCACCTCCAGGTCTTTACTCGTGCTGCCCCTACTCTATGAAACTCCTTGCCTCGCTCCACTAGACTTTCCTCCTGCCTCAAATCCTTCAAAATCTCACTCAAAACGCATCTATTTAAAGAAGCTTATCATTTTCAACCTTAATTTACCCAACATATAGTAACTCACCTTTCTACACCTCACCCATACCCTTAGACTGTAAGTCTGTGAGTTTTCAGTCTTGTTGGTTGCTTTAGAGAAAGCACTTTGTATGCTTGAGTTTTAAAAATTATACTTCTAATATCATCTAATAAATATAAATGTATTTTTGAAACCAGGAAAAAGCACCTCTTTGCACCATTACAAAATCCTTAAAAATACATAAAATGACCCTTATGTCTATTTATGTCAATTTCCATGTACCATTTTATATCACTGTTATTTCTTTCATCTCAAGCCATTTTAAATATTAAGAAATAGAATTATTTACTTGACATTTGTTGTTGTTGTTTTTGTTGTTTAATCATTCAGTTGTTTCTGACTCTCCATTACCCTATGGACCACAGCACACCAGGCACATCTGTCAACTGCTGCCTTTCTGGGATCCCTCAAGCTCATTTTAATTAATTCTATGACCGCATCTATCCATCTCTGCCTCTGCCATCCCCTTAGTCATGAGTCTTCTCTAGGGAATCATGTCTTCTCGTATTTGAGCTTTAACCTCATGACCATAAGTTCCAGTGAGCAGTTTGTCTTTATTTCTTGTAGTACAGGTTTATTTTATCTTCTTGCAGTCCAGTCCAGACCAATTTATTGAACCAATCTTCAACATGCCAAACCCGAGGCAGATTACTCTGTCTACCTTCCTAATTACAGTCCCTTCTAGGGGTCCCCTAACAGGAAAACTTTCTTTTGCCCTGCCTATGCTGCCCCCCACTCCTGCAGTAGAACTGTTCTCACGGCTGTTAGAGGGCACAGCTCTATCTGGCATTGCTATTCCTGAATGGACATCCCCAACAGTTTCACTTAATCTTGCAAATCTGTTGGTGCTTGCCAACTCAGAACTGGCCTGCCTCCTCCTCCTGATCCCCCTGCTTCCCCTTGTAACTGTAACCCAGCTACCTCCTTGGGATTTATCCTGTTGTGTATGCAAATTGAATCGCCAGAACTGACAGCTGCAGTGCCAGCAAGTTTCCGCAATTTGGCGCCGTCAGGGTTCATGGAAGGCCTATAATTATTCCCCCCTCCGAGGTGGCGCAGACTCTGAATCGTCAGCGAGGTCACTGCTATGTTCAGCGCAGGCGCTTGGCCTTCGGGGGCCTCAGGCGCGCCTCTCATAGCTCCTGGACCTTTCTGTCGGCTCGCCTCATATGCAATGTGCAGCAGTATTCCTAAAATCAGCACCGCCATCTAGCGGTTGGCGGCGGCACTGCAGCTGCCAATGTTTTGCGTCAGGGAAGAGGGAAAGGACCCCTCCCTGGACATCCACACTAGCCCCATCTCCACCCTCCATGCTAGCACCAGCTCCCTTTCCAGTGGAGCAATATCAGGAAGTGCTGCAATTCTCCTCTCCAGTTCTCCAATCTGAGCTTCCAGGGGCAACATGCTTACACCTCTCACAGAGGTATGGACCATGGAACATCTGTTCCAGCAGTGCATACATGTAGCAGGATGTACATGGAGTGAGGTTGTCACTGGACTGACTATGGGTTACAATTTACAAAATCAGAAATTCAGTGAAAAAAATCAGTATCACATATTATAATTGTTCAACTATGATTCGTCGTCAGGCTGTGTTGCGTAGTGCGTACGACTTAGCGATGAGTGCCCCAGGCGCTCATCGCCCGGCTCGCCTCGCACAGCGAGGCGAGCCGTTAAATCGTACCACTTTGCCGATCGTACGACTTTGCGATGAACGCCGCGGGCGCTCACCGCCTGGCGAGCCGTTAAAATGTAGCACTTTGGCAATGAGCGCCGCAGGCGCTCATTGCAGGCGAGCCTCGCATAGCGAGGCGAGCCGTTAAACCGTAGCACTTAGACAAAAAATACGAGATGAAAAAAATTACGAGATAAGCGGCGGAACAAAACAATAAAAAAAACACTAAATACACACTAAAAAATAAAAAAAAGGTCACTTACAGCATGGGGAACCAGGCAGGACGTCTGGAAGTGAGTTGGAACTCAATTTAACATCGATTTAGACGAGTTACAAAGATCGAAAATCGGCTAAGCGAGAAAAAAATGGCCGCCGAAAAAAATGAAAACGAGGCTATACTACTACGAACTGCGTAAAACACAGCCAGACGTATGTGTTGGAAAAACAACGCGATAAAGGATGCGGATTAACCGCGCAATGAGTAAAAAGACAGTAGCGAGTACATTTTACGAAACGCAATTACAGATTTACGCATTAACACAGATTTAACGCCTTTGTCTCGCGCAACATCGGATTTCCCGCCTAAAACAACGCATTTGATGAAATATAAGTTGAAAGTTACAAAAATAAAAAGTTCAAAAAAAAAATGTGTATTTATTTTAAGAAAAAAAAAAAGGGACAAATGTAGCTGAGTCATGTTGTGTGGCAAACAAATTTCACAACATTTAATTTTTATTGACCGTCATTTTAACGTTTTACCATATTTACTGTTAAACCGTAGTACTTTAGCGGGCTTAGCGATGAGCGCCGCAGGGGATCATCGGCCGGCGAGCCGTTAAACCGTAGTACTTTGGCAATGAGCGCCGCTGAAAAATGGCGGACGAACAAAACGAAAAAAAGGCTACAGCACCATAACCACGGAAAACACGTACCGATAATCCGCTAAGACGCATACCACACATTATCCGCCATTTTAGGATAATGTGGAAGTACACAGCTACGTTAACGGTTTCGGATCGCGCACGCACACTATTACACTGCACACGTTCATCACGCTTACACAGCACCTCCACACCACTAATGCTGCAGCAACATCAACACAAATTGCCAGCTCTTCAACACAATGCATAAAAATACGTAAATTCATTTATTAATTTGAATTCTATATTTCAGTAGCACACACAAAACAACATTAGCTACCTTACAATTCCATATGTATATTAATAACTAAACAACTTTAAAAACATACACATCTCATTGCCGTCATTTTTTGACGGGCAATACGCTAGTATTTATATATAAAGAGATTATTTTATGTATCTACACAACATTTTCATATTTACAGTGTTTGTAATTTATATCAGTAAATAACATACACAATCACTGGCCGAATTATAATTAATAATATCTTACATTATGACCTATACCAGGGGTGGGAAAGTTCAGTCCTGGGATCTATCCCTCTTCACCTTCGCATTTCTTCTGCAGCACTGACAGCTGCAGTTACAGGAGCCATCCAGCAGAGGGCACTGTTAATTTTCAGGCGCCATCATGTTTGATGTAAGGCAAAGAACTATTCTCCGCTCCGACGTGGCGCAACTCGACAGCGCTGAGTTGACAGCGAGGCCATTGCTATGTTCGGGCCGTGGATGCGCCTCTCATAGCTCAAGGCCTCATCTGTCGGTGCGCCTTATATGAAAATCGGCAGCGGCATCTGTGGCTTGGCGGCAGGATTGCAGTGAGTAGATTTTGCGAAGGTGAAGAGGGAAAGGACCCAGTCCTGGAGGGCCCAACACAGACCACTTCTTCACTTACCTGTGCACAGAGAGGAAATCCTCAAATCCAGGCCTGTGTGGGGCTCTCCAGGACCACATTTGCCTTACCTATACAAACCAGCTTTTTTTTTTTTTCAACACCAACAGGCCAGGTTTTGTGGATTTTCCTTATTATAACACAGGTGTCTTCATTATTAATTAGCACACATGTGATCACATAGACATATCCTGGCCTGTTGGGTACTGAGCCTCATGGGAAAGCTGCTGACCCAGCCCTCCAAGTGGGCTATAAGTATCAGAGAAAGGCAAGGGGTGTGTTCTAGTCCTAGAGGTTTGGAGGATAAAAGTTTAGGGTATAAAAAAATTAAAATAAATATATATATATATATACATATATATATATATATATATATATATATATATATATATAGTAAATAAAAAGTACATCTGTGTTCACATTTGATTGTCTAAAGCAAGTTAAAAAAAACCTGCTTCCAGCTCAGAATTCCGAGAAAAACAGTTATTACATTGCATTCCGGGAAGCTGAGCTGGGACATGCAAATGTGCCCACAAATGCCTCGTTCTTCAATCCATAGCCATTATCAAACATGGCTTCCTTTAAGCTTATGCATGCTGTATTACACAGCTTTAATGCAAAGCCAAGGTTGGCTTAAACATAGGCTGAGTATCCAATCCATGTACAGCTGTTTCAAGCTTACTGGCTATCATCTATATATTTCTCTGAGGTCATGTGAGTTTGAATATTTAATATTTGGGGGTCTAAGATACAGATATAAATATTAAAGGTCAAGTTCCACCTAAAATTGCGCCACCTCCTCTTTTATTTGCCTTTGAGGAGTTTACAGACAGACACCCTGGCCCCTTGTTACAGGGGTTAGGATATGGCAGATGCCTGGATTTTACTAGATATATAATATTCCTGTGTATCTATTTTATGTATTTTATTAAGAGGTGAATATAAGCTCTGTTTTTTACTGTCTAAAATCAAACAAATAGTTCCTGTATTGGTCTGCCCTCTGCAGCATATGCAGGCTCAGATTCTATAATACTGGATGTGCAGTGGGGTGTCCTAGCCACATCTCAACAGCATCATGCAGAATGTTACTGAGAGATGGTCCCTGATTGGTTGGTATGAAACACTGCACACCCAGTCCTACAGAATCTGTGTCTGCATATGCTGCAGTGGGCATACCCATATAGGGACTATTTGTATGATTTTTAGGCTGTAAAAAAAGAGCTTATAAGCAGGAGAAATGATCTAGAATCACAAGATAAATTATATAGAATTAAAAAGGTATTACAAGACGATTTGGACAACCGGACTAGACGCCATAAAATAATGTACATAACCGTAAATAGATACACAGGGATATTATGTACCCAGTAACATCCAGGAACCCTCCGTGTCCATTTAAGTAGATTACATCTAGAGACATCTCAATATATATCTGGAGTAATTCCTTGAGTCTTATTTGGCTTCCATATACTTCCATCTCTGGGAGGCTCTCCCGGCTCTGGTGAAGGTCTTGGTGGACTGTACTTGATGACTATGTATTTCTTTCATGAACATGTGTAGTACTAGTAGAGCAAATATTTGCATAAGAAACTCATTGTTTTCGGAATTTTTTCCAAGATGTAAGTTATGGCGTCTAGACCGGCTGTCCGAATTGTCTTGTAAAACCTTTTTAATTCTATATAATTTATCTTGTGATCATTTCTCCTGGAGTTTGAGTCAAGACATCTTTTAGTTTCTAGTTTCTTAATAAGGGATCCCCAAATGTATACAATCTATGGTCATTGGATTGGATTCACAAAGATTTCTTGAACTTCGGTGGTTCTTTAATAGAGTTCCATGGGGACATGAAGACAATAAAGGTGGTAATCTAATCTCTGGCTGTCTCATTATCACACACTCTATTTCTGTGCCTACCAGACTGTCTCTCTAATCCTTGTAAGTTCACCACTTGCAGAACACATACTGTATATTAGACCCTGAGGACATCTTTTCTCCTCAATTATAAACTGAAGCACATCGAGGACACTTTTCTAAGTCCAGCACCCTCAATATGAACTGTAAGATAACAAATACACCACCACATGCCCGACCCCCACCACCACCATCATAAATCACTCTAATCTATTGAGAGACCTGTCCTATCTGTTTCTGTTAGTTATGCAGCTGTCTAATGTTCATTGATGTCTCTCCAGTTGCACGTCCTTCCCACCCTGGTCTTCTAAGCATCTCCAGTGGTGTGTAATGATCTCTGGCACTTCCCCCTCTTTCTGTAATGTCACTCTGGCACAAGCACCAACTGTAGGTAGATGCAGAGAGGCTCTACATGACGACTGGCCTACCAAATTGTAATAAATAATAAAATAAAAAAATATATTTTTAAGAGGGGATGATGGAGACTTCATTGAAAGTACTGTACATCTTTAAAAAAAAAAAATATTAATAATAAAAAAAATTAAAAAATAAAATAAAAAATAAATAAATAAATAAAAAATAATAATAAAAAAAAAAAAAAATTAAAAAAAAATATATATATATATATATATATATATATATATATATATAAGCACTTTTTATACATTTTTGGCGTTGTCTAGGATCATAGGTATCCAAATAAAGTTATTTATATATATATATATATATTTATATATATATATATATATATATATTTTTTTTTTTTTTCTATTGATGGGTCACTGCTCCATTTGTCCTAATGGACCAACCACCCCTAGAAGGGACCCTCTGGATCGAATTCATCTATGTGTTTTGTTTTATTTTCTTCCCCAAATCCCAGATCATGTACTTGGTAAAGCACCAAATCTTCTTGTGCCTGGTATCCGAATTAGATTGTAAGCCTTGGAGGATATGGAAATAACAGAATGAAAGAGGTAAAAGCTAAAGCCTAAATAGAGTGGGTCTTCAAAAAAAATAGCAGAAAATGAAAGCTAAAGCTGAATTCATTATTAGTTATCATACAATCTTTTGAAGAATTAGACACTGGGCATAAATATGTTTAGGGAAAAATGAGCCCAGACTTTAATATACTGTATGGGAGCTGCCATTTTGATTTTGATCTATCTATAAGTGATCGGGAATCAACTCTCAACTGTTATAATGGGAATGTGGCAATTATCACTTTGTCAATAAAATAAGTGGTTATGGCGACACAGTAGTGGCAAAAAATAAAATACCCCATAAAAAGCTGCATCCAGTATAATGAAAGTCAGTCCAATGAAGTTGTTATTTTTGTAACTTCCTTCTGCTAGATTTTAGGGGCTGCCATGTTAGCTTTTCTGCTTTTATTGTGAGGTGGATGGACCATAATCTGTAAACATGCATATTGCAGCTTCTATTACAGAGCATGGTCTATACACTGCAAGCTTCAATATGGAGATTCATAACTTGCTGCACACTCTGGGGTATTTATGGAGAGGCAATATAAGTCACCCAAAGGCACGTTTTTTTGTAGTTTTTTTTTTTAAGGAAAATAATTAACTCTATTTTGACTAATGCCACTTTCATTATGCTACATGTAGTTTGTTTTACCTCAACAGCGTCCATCTAAATAAATGTAAATATGTTACAAAACTGTAAGATAAGAGGCGGAGCTCCAAGCCCATTCATTTTACAAAGACGGTAAATGCCATGGGTTTTCACAGTCTAGATCTTGCTGTCGGAGAGGAAATATCCCCTTTTCAGTGCCTCTTCCATAACCATCAATCAATCAAGGAATCAAAACCAGGACGTCAATTAAGTTTCTTTATTCAAGCTTGGAGAGCACCATATATATCAAAATATATGCAGTGGTCTGATCTCCTTCAGTAATTAAAATAATTGGCATATTATAGTCTCCTTAGCAGGCGGGGTTTAAGTTATATACACAGGGTTGGCTCTTAGGACTGATAACAAGAAATTATGAAGATGTACTAAAATAATTCCCAGTACCCCCCATACTAGTCTCTGATTGTCACATAAAAATAACTTGGAGTGCAAAACGGATGCTATGTGTACCATGCTATGCACAGATATAGGATATAAATAAGTGAATACAAATGAGTGAGTGGTGCAATAATAAGATATAGTATATTTTGTTTTTCCTCTACTGAACATTTGACTTTTCCTTTTCAGGAATGCATCACTGCCTGTTAAGGAGCTCCGCCATTTGCAAGCTTCAAAATCTCATTCTTTTAATTTCTCTTTTTTTACCGATTGAGGAACAGAAGACATATTGCCGCCCATTTACTTGTCAGTAACAACCAGCAAGCCATACTCCGTGTTACACTCTTCTCCAGAGTAGGTGGAATTGAAGCCTCAATTCGTCACAATTCTTCTGATTCCTGGTGCATTTCAGACTTTATTAGTCCATGACTGGAGGCCAAAAAAGTTAATATATCAAAAACAAATTTTATTATTATAAAACCAGCAGACAAAGGTGGAAAAGTAGTTATAACGGACCATACAAACTATCTCACCTTTGATTTTGTGCCACAAATTCACAAAATTCTGGTCAGTCCTCCAAGGTAGACCAATCATTTCAGCCATCGGTTCATTAACTGATAAAGTTTTCAAAATAAAGACAACTCTATAAAAGGGTCAAATATTTTAAGGACTCAACACAAGTTCTTGGATGTGACATTGAATTATTAATGGAAACCATAAATGTCATCTCAGTTCATTTAGATAATGACCCTCTGAAAAAAACTGTGGAACTGTAATAAATTAAACAGTATTTAATTACTAAGGGGGGGGGGGGGGGTTATGTGCAGATATGTGGCCCCGCTATGGGGATCATATTTGTTCAAAGTTATAGTGCATAGTCTATGGTGTGAGGTAGACTTATTATGGACCATAGTTGGTATCCTTTCTATATGTAAAAGTCAAATCAATAATCTATTCCTTTTTTGTTTTTTTACTTAAAAAAATCCATTACTTGTGTTTGGGGGGTGGTTTACCTTCATATATGTGGCACTGCCATAGGGATCTCATTTGGACTAAGTTAATAATATTTGGTGGTAAGGAAAGGGGAACCACATTTAACTACACAGAGCTTTTTGCTGTGACTTTTGGCACCTTTTTATATGGATAACATTCTGGTTATTTTTTGGAGGGTTTACATGATTTTATATATAAAGCATTGTTAATACACATTATACTACATATGCATCAGTTTAATGGATTTTTATACTTTTTTAATGTAAGGATTATAACTTTTATGCAGAGATCTAATTTTAGTTAAATGGAAGTGTGGTGAAGGAACGCACTCTATCTGTTCAGTTGGAGTAAACTTGGACAGGGTAAGGAAGGCTGCTCCAAATACATTAGGGGCATGGAAGGGCAATGGAGTGTCAAGAGTAGAAATGTAGGGCATCATGCCACTCCATGGAGGAGAATCATGTGCTTGTCCCCTCAATTATGGAGGGTGTTCATGTGATGGAGTCAATGATTTGAAGATTAGCCAGAGAAGCTGGTGGTTGAGAGAAGTAGACATTGCTGTGAGAAGAGATGTGAAGCACAGATAGGCTAACTACACCATGCCTGTCAAGGGCTAGATTGGTCAAGATCCTAGAGGTACATGGCAGTGGACCATCACATGTTGAGGAGGGTGATGTCCCCGACTGCTATGCCAGTCCTGATGTGGCTGAGTATTCTTAAAGGTATCCCTACACTGGCCTACTTTGCCATGGTGTTGCTAAACGTATCACCTGTATTCACTTAAATGACCACTATACTGTTCTAATAAGTTATTCTTTTAAGGCAAATTATTTGAAACCTTGGTGATTTTAAATCAAAATATAGATGTTGAAGAACTATTTATTTATTAGGGGAATGCATTTTAAAAAGTCCAAAAAATGCCGCAGATACTGTAGTTTAAAAAAATGGGGAATGACGAAATGTATAAGTTCCACATAAACGTTGAATCGTTATCTTGGTCAACGCCATATATAAATGGTAAAATAATAGTCAAAAGTGCTGGTTAGTGAAATAGTATCCTATCCCAGAGTCTTCCCAGAATGGGTTCAACATTTAAAGTGTATCAATATAATGAATAAATAAATATTTATTTATAATTAAGTGTTAAGCAATAGGGGTTCCCCTATCTCATATATTCAAAATATAGATGTTAACTTTTTTCTTACTGTGGAACTTTCCCATTAGAGCCACAGCAGTAATATGGTCTAATTTGTATATTTACAGATTATCAATAAAATTAGGATTGTAAGGAAATAAATGTACTATAGTTTGGGGAATTCTTCTCTGATATCATCTGGGCCAGTATAAAAAAATAGAAACAAATTGAATAATAGTCAGTAAATTTGACATTCTAATTTTCTTGTCTTTATCATATCCAGAGGTCTTTGACAAATGGACAAGTCAATGTACCTCGAGACTCAGCAGCTCTACCTACAATCTGTCCATAACGGAGGAGGAGGCCTATAGTGAGGAAGAAGAAGCTGAAGGCTAAGCATCCACCCATCCATGATCAGTTTGTTATGATGGGATATTCTCAATACTTAGATGCTCCTCTGGTGCTCCCTCCACTACTTGCACAGTTACAGTAATATGCCCCTCAGTAGGTCACACATGCCGAAGTGCATCCTGCCTCTCCATATGTCCATCAGAAGTAATATAGTTGAGAAGTCCTAATCTGCTCGGCCTGAATGTCTCAATCAAATGACCCCCACAGTGTCCAAAAAATCATTCCATCTGGAATCAAATAGTGGAGATGTGGAAGGATCCCATGGGAAAGAAACTAGCGTGGATAACATTGGACTAAGATCAGATATGTAGATTAGAGTGCTAACAGGGCCATGACTTTCTCATTTTGTATCAATAAGATAGCAAAGAAATATCTGTTATATTGGTTGAGGAACCATCACTTCTCAATTTAAAACCACATAAGGTCCTTTTGGTGGTATGTGGACAGGACATAACTAGGCATGTATTATTCAGTAAGACACACGGACCCTCAGTGTTGTGGTCAGAGCAGAGGAGGCAGTCAGGTGAGTATCAGGAGATTAGATCTGATATGTAGTGTCGTGTTGTTGAGGGTTTTGTAGGTGAGTGTCTGGATTTCTAACTTAATTTTAGAGGATATTGGCAAGTGGATTGGCAAAGTGGGGTAGAAGATGAACATATGAGCCAAACAGAGGCATTCAAGATGGCTTTGAATGGGAGTTGACTAGTAGTCTATAAGTAAGTGAGAAATAGGATTTTGATTGGTTGAGAAAAATACTTTTTTTTAAAGATGTTTTTCAGGTGTAATTAGGTTTTTGTAAGTGATTGGATATACACAATGTAGGGATGTAGTGAAGCCAGAGTAATCCCAAGGCAGTGGATTTTCGATACAAGTATGATGGTGCGGTTGTCAATTGTAATGGATCACAGTGTCCAAAAAATCATTCCGTCTGGAATCAAATAGTGGAGATGTGTAAGAAGCTGGGCATATGATAGGAGGGTGGGATAATTAAGAGCTCAGTCTATGGCATATTTCTTTTTACGTTGTTGAAGACCATGGAGAAGATGTTTGACAGACAGGTGAAATGAGTTAATAGAAAGGGAGATAAGTCAAGAGACATCTCTGCTATGCCCTGCCCATCTTGAGTGACCCTACATGGTATAGCTTACAGCTTAATTGAAGGCATCTTCATTCAGGTAGTGATTCAGAATTGCTACTGGGACTCAAAAATAGCTTATTAGTTTCCCAAGGGAGACAGTATAGATTGAGAAAGGCAAGGGACCCAAAACAAGGCCATAAGGTGCCCCAGAAATGGTAATGGAGATTAAGTTGTACCCAAGAAAATGAAAGAAAGGTTATATATATAGATAGCATTGGAGGCAGAAGTGTCAAAGGGGCCATGAGAACAGTGATTCTGGAGAAGCAGTGAGTGGTCAACCATACCATAGGCAGCAGAAAGGTCCACAAGGATATGTCCGGAAATTATGAGCTACTTTAGTTAGTGGAGTCTCAGTAGAATAGATTGTAGAAGCTCTAGTAAGGACTCTGATGACAGAGAGTGGGTGAGACAGTTGTACACAAGTCTTTCCCGAGATAAACAATGTATCCATTTAGTAAATTAGCATTAATTAATTTTTATTTTAGCCAAATGGATTGATTACTGAATTTCCTTTATTTTTATTTTAATCTGCTGTCAATATTAACTCAATTCAATCCTCTTCCCATTCCTGATCTTGTCACTGTTGGGTTTAATTGGTTGTGCGACTGACACGTCTTTGTTTATATTTTTCATAGTCGCTCCTTACTTAGACAAACCTTGGATAAAATAATTGCAATTAAACAGAAAACTAAATTTGATTCATTTTAAAAATCCTGTGTGGATGTAGAAGCCACGGTTGTGAAGGGAAGGATTGTGCGGTGAGATGTCATGCACATTAACAGAGTCCATCAATCAATGTCAGGTCAGATCTCGGTGTCAGTCTGTCATTGCATTCTGGTGCTATCAGCACATGCTCAGTATGGGGACGTGTAGACAGATGTGAGGTATATATAGAAAGCCTCAGGGTGACATTAAATGGAAAAACACATAGCTGTGGAAAAATACATATCTGTAACATACAGGGTAGATCATTATAAATGCTAAACTAAATATTTGTAATATTTGGCAATTATTCTGCAGTTAGTATATACTGAATTTTATATTTTTCTCAGAAAATTAGTTATTCACCAGATCATGTGTTTATGGTGTTTGTTATCAAAACCTAAAAGGAGGGGAGTAAAAAGCAACATGGCTCAGTCCATAATCGGCCTAATTCAGTAATCAGGATGTGGTACAGAGCACATTAGAGACGTAGATAGTAGTGACACAGAGTATGATGGGAAGGAGTATTGCACACAGACGTCAGATTAATTATTGTGAAATGACTGCCACAGTGCCACAATGCATCCACAGTGCTGCAATGCATCCACAGTGCCATAATCCATCCACAGTACCACAATGCATCCACAGTGCTCCAATGCATCCATAGTGCTGCAATGCATCCACAGTGCCATAATCCATCCACAGTACCACAATGCATCTACAGTGCTCCAATGCATCCTTAATGCTGCAATGCATCCACAGTGCCATAATCCATCCACAGTGCCACAATGCATCTACAGTGCTCCAATGCATCCATAGTGCTGCAATGCATCCACAGTGCCATAATCCATCCACAGTGCCACAATGCATCTACAGTGCTCCAATGCATCCATAGTGCTGCAATGCATCCACAGTGCCATAATCCATCCACAGTGCCGCAATGCATCCACAGTGCCATAATCCATCCACAGTGCCGCAATGCATCCACAGTGCCATAATCCATCCACAGTGCCATAATCCATCCACAGTGCCGCAATGCATCCACAGTGCCATAATCCATCCACAGTGCCGCAATGCATCCACAGTGACATAATCCATCCACAGTGCCGCAATGCATCCACAGTGCCATAATCCATCCACAGTGCCATAATTCATCCACAGTGCCATAATGCATCCACAGTGCCGCAATGCATCCACAGTGCCGCAATGCATCCACAGTGCCGTAATCCCTCCACAGTGCCATAATCTATCCACAGTGCCGCAATGCATCCACAGTGCCATAATCTATCCACAGTGCCATAATCCATCCACAGTGCTGCAATGCATCCACAGTGCCATAATCCATCCACAGTGCTGCAATCAACCCACAGTGCCACAATGCATCCACAGTGCCATAATCCATCCACAGTGCCACAATCAACCCACAGTGCCACAATTACTGGGCTCAGTTAAAGAGAATCAGTAATGGTTTCCATGCACTGACATGCAAGAAAGCAGAAAAATCCAGGCAAAAACTGGCACAAAGAGGCCTTGTAGGAACGGACCACTCAACTCTGGACATTATTTTACACTGAATCATAAGTAATCTATTATGATTTTTTAAAAAAAAGATTTTAGTGGACTATATAAAATATTTTTGGCTTACTTGATTTATTTCGCCACTGATATTACCCGTTATAGGGGCAGCCATTTTGCCTCTCACATTCTCCCTTGTTGATATCCTACTCCATGTGTTTTTGCTGTAGCTTGCAAAATAATATATAATGATGATGTAATTTTTGAGGTTGGAGCCATCCACACAGCTGGGCAGAGCCCATTTACAATATTAGAGGGAGAGTCACTATCGCTGCTGATCCATCCCTCTATCAGGAAATTAACATTTTATTACAGGGTGGTATGGGGTATATAATTCATGGGATGAGCAAGAAATGCGAGACACATGAGTCAATGGGCCAAGAGATGAGATAAGTCTAGAGACAGGTCGGGGTGTGCAAGACACGAGTCATGAGGAGAAGACCAAGAGACATATTACAGGGTGTTATGGAGGATATAAGTGATGGGATGAGCAAGAAATGCAAGACACATTAGTAAATGGGCCAAGAGATGAGAAAAGTCTAGAGACTGGTCTGGGTGTGAAAGACACGAGTCATGAGGAGAAGACCCAGGGATACATCACAGGGTGGTATGGGGTATATAATTCATGGGATGAGCAAGAAATGCGAGACACATGAGTCAATGGGCCAAGAGATGAGATAAGTCTAGAGACAGGTCTGGGTGTGAAAGACATGAGTCATGAGGAGAAGACCAAGAGACATATCACAGGGTGTTATGGAGGATATAAGTGATTGGATGAGCGAGAAATGCAGGACACATGATTCAATGGGCCAAGAGATGAGATAAGTCTAGAGACTGGTCTGGGTGTGAAAGACACGAGTCATGAGGAGAAGACCCAGGGATACATCACGGAGTGGTATGGGGTATATAAGTGATGGGATGAGCAAGAAATGCAGGACACATGAGTCAATGGGCCAAGAGATGAGATAAGTCTAGAGACTGGTCTGGGTGTGAAAGACACGAGTCATGAGGAGAAGACCCAGAGATACATCACGGGGTGGTATGGGGTATATAAGTGATTGGATGAGCGAGAAATGCAAGACACATGATTCAATAGGCCAAGAGATGAGATAAGTCTAGAGACAGGTCTGGGTGTGCAAGACACAGGTTATGAGGTGTAACAAACAATAGTTAAAGGGGGTAACATGAGTTTGATATATCACTCCCACACAATGACAGATAAATCCCTAATCTCACTGATTATAGGGTTGTGCTTAAAATTAAAGATGCTTTTAAACAGCACCCTTACTGGATGCACTTGGAGTAGCACTTACCCTTTACCTTAATGTGTCTGTATGCATCTTTAAGTAAATTGTAAGCTTTTGGGGCAGAAACTATGTAACCCATGGGTTGTCTTTATATTGAAGTAGTGACTTGCCCATCAAAAAATGGCGGCAATAAGATTGTAAGGCAGGTAATGGTGTTTGGTTGCAACATTAATTATATAGTAGGGTCATAGTAGGTGAGAAACACAGTAGCTGTAATTTCACGTGTCTGATCCCTTCATTGTGTATGCTAGGACTCTCAGCCATCCCACCATGCACTGCTTGTCACATTAGAAGAACTACAACTGCCCGTAGCATCAGCCCTGCCAGAAATGATGGAACTACAACTCCCAGCAACACTTGCTGTCAATCCCAACCACAGCTGGTGGTGAGGCTGCTAATGCTGCTTATTATGGCCAGTATTGCACTACATTTTCAGGATGTCTTGTTTGTGGTTGATCACACAGTCATATAGTGACAATGTATTGCAAAAGTAACACATTGACACAAAAACCTCATGTGTTTTGCACTTTGAGGTCATTGAGCCCCCTATATAATGTGCAGTATCTGGGATTTATCTCATCCGGTGACAGACATACTATAGTGTATATATTGATCTATGCTACAGTATCTGGGCTCTGGTCCATATGGCGACAGTAGGGACATATTGTGCTCTTTATAGTATGCTATGTTACAGTACATGGCCTCTATCTCATCTGGTGAAACAGATATACTGTACTTACTGTATATATTGTGCTATGGTACAGTGTCTGGGCTGTATATCATCTGGTTACATAGACATGCTATGTTACAGTATCTGTGCTCTGTCTAATATGGCGATAAGAGACAATCTCTGCTGTTGTGTTACAGTATCTGGCTCTTTATCATCTATTGATGAAGACATAGCGTGCTGTAAATTATGTGCTATATTACAGTATCTGGGGTCTGTCTCATCTGGTAATAGCAGAGCCGTACTATGCTGTATATAATGGTGCTTTGTCACCACGTGTAACAGAGCCCAGATACTGTAACAAAGATATAGTGTAGTGTATTTAATGTGCCTGATGATAGAGACATACTGTAATGTATATAATATGTTATGTTACAGTACCTGGGCTGTCTCATCTGATGACAGAGACATACTGTACTGTATATAATGTGTTACATTACTATACCTGAGCTGTCTCATCTGATGACAGAGACATACTGTACTGTATATAATAGACATACTGTACTGTATATAATATGTTACGTTACAGTACCTGGGCTGTCTCATCTGATGACAGACATATTGTACTGTATATATTATGTTACAGTACCTGAACTGTCTCATCTGATGACAGAGACGTACTGTACTGTATATAATATGTTACATTACAGTACCTGAACTGTCTCATCTGATGACAGACATACTGTACTGTATATAATATGTTACGTTACAGTACCTGGGCTGTCTCATCTGATGACAGAGACATACTGTACTGTATATATGTTACAATACAGTACCTGAACTGTCTCATCTGATGAAAGACATACTGTACTGTATATACTGTAATAGACATGCTGTACTGTATATAATATGTTATGTTACAGTACCTGGGCTGTCTCATCTGATGCTTGAGACATACCCTGCTGTAGATAACGTGCTATGTTACCGTATATGGGCTCTGTCACGTATTTTAACTTTAATTAAAGTGCTAAATACAGTTTTGACCAAATCTTCTGCTGGCTCCACCATGATCTCATTGAGCAATAAAATATATTTAAATCTTCTAGAATCCGAATTCTTGAGATTTGGCAGATCTCTGAGGACGGCTTCAGTGTGTAAATATCAGCTTAATGACTGTGTTATATGGAAATAATACACAGTGGTCTAGCCAAAAAACTGTAATTTTTTTTTTGTTTAGTCGTACAGTCATGTCCAACTCTCCGTGACCCTATGGACTGCAGCTCGCAAAGGCACATCTTGTGTCTGGGTGTGCTAATCCAAAAGGTCTTCATGGTAAAGTTACTGGAATAGGTTGCCTGTTCCTTCTCTAGTGGACCTGGAATTGGTCTGACCTCTCTGCTATGACCAGCCCACCTTTGGTGACCCTAGATGATATAACTCACAGCTTCATTGAGGCACACAAGCACCTTCATCACGACAATGTAGAGATCCAGAAGGGGATGATTGTGATAAAAGCTTGTAGTAATGTACTACCCAGCACAGTGTTATCTTACACGTCTTATTGTAAGGTCCCCTCTTGCTCGGAATCCATTTTGTGTTGGTTACACATCCTGAGAGCTAGATGATGGCGGTGTGTGTTTGTAGTTATCATTTAGTAACTGATTAGCCATACAATCAATATTTGAGGAAATAAATTCAATGTAATTTTTAAAACTTTTGAACTTCAGTGTTTTAGGTACTAGCAAAGCTGCTCTATCCAGCTTTTATGTGTCCATGATGTGGGAGTGGATCTTCCCAGGATGTTCTCCTAATTGATTTTTGGAATTCTCTAGATCCTGCGGAGGTCACTACAGATAAAGACTCATGAGCAATACCAGGCCCTTTCTATTATTTTTTACTAGCAACTTGCCTGTCAAAAATGACGGGAGTAAAATTGTAAGTCTGGCAATGCTGTTTGCCACACAATGCGAGGATATGGGCAATTTGAGCCCCTTCAGCGCTCATCGGGAGACCCAGACTGAGCGTCTTCGGCCTTTCGCGCTCATTGCGAGCCTCTTCCAACGTGTACTACCTTGGGTTAAGTCTTATTGGCTTGAGTTAAATGTTACTGCCTTGTATTAAGTGTTACTGGTTTGCGTTACATCTTAGTGCTTAGGGCTCATATTTATGTCCTTCAGCCTCAATTCCGTTGTGTTTACATTTTTTTGGCAGCCATTTTTTTTTTCGATCTTCAAATAAAGGCAAAATATGCCTTAAATTAACTTGCAACCTCAGCCACAGGCTCTCCCTCTGTGCTGTCTGTGAGTGTGTAAGTGAATTTGAGGCATATTTGTGTGTTTTTGCAGGTATTTTAATTTTGGTGGTTCAGCCGTTAAAGTCTTATTTTTGCGATACCCGCAGTCCATCTACGTGCTTCGGGTCCTAAGTCATACGGGCAGTAATTTTGCTAAGTCATTGCAGCTAAGTTGCGCTCGTTGCAGCTAAATCCCACGTGTTTCAACTGTTCGTGGGCAAAGTCCTACTGTCCTCGCAATGAGCGACTGTGGTGCTCATTGCTGCCTAAGTGCCGCTTACCTCAACTGCTTGCTTTGCAAGGCTCGCACTGCAATGAGCGCCTGTGGCACTCATTGCAGCCTGGCCCGCGTGCTGCAGCCATTAACAGGTCGCCCTTGCTTTGCGAGGCTCGCAAATCATGAGCAACGGCCCATATATCCATAACGATTATATGTGATATCAATATGAAAAACAAATTAAAAGCAAAACCATTCAAACCAGAATAGATAGTGACCGGGTCCAGACTGCTGTCCCTAGCTATGTATCGCCCTGTACTTACTAGATAGTGACCCGGTCCTGACTGCTGACCCTAGCTATGTATCACCCTGTACTTACTAGATTGTGACCCGCTCCTGACTGCTGTCCCTAGCTATGTATCCTCCTGTCCTTTCTAGATAGTGATCCGGTCCTGACTGCTGTCCCTAGCTATATATCACCCTGTACTTACTAGATAGTGATCCGGTCCTGACTGCTGTCCCTAGCTATGTGTCGCCCTTTACTTACTAGATTGTGACCCGCTCCTGACTGCTGTCCCTAGCTATGTATCACCCTGTACTTACTAGATAGTGATCCTGTCCTGACTGCTGTCCCTAGCTATGTATCGCCCTGTACTTACTAGATAGTGACCCGGTCCTGACTGCTGTCCCTAGCTATGTATCGCCCTGTACTTACTAGATAGTGACCCGGTCCTGACTGCTGTCCCTAGCTATGTATCGCCCTGTACTTACTAGATAGTGACCCGCTCCTGACTGCTGACCCTAGCTATGTATCGCCTGTACTTACTAGATAGTGACCCGGTCCTGAATGCTGTCCCTAGCTATGTATCGCCCTGTACTTACTAGATAGTGACCCGCTCCTGACTGCTGTCCCTAGCTATGTATCACCCTGTACTTATTAGATAGTGACCCGCTCTTTACTGCTGTCCCTAGCTATGTATCAACCTGTACTTACTAGATAGTGACCCGCTCCTGACTGCTGACCCTAGCTATGTATCACCCTGTACTTATTAGATAGTGACCCGCTCTTGACTGCTGTCCCTAGCTATGTATCACCCTGTACTTATTAGATAGTGACCCGCTCTTGACTGCTGACCCTAGCTATGTATCACTCTATACTTACTAGATAGTGACCCGGTCCTGACTGCTGTCCCTAGCTATGTATCACCCTGTACTTACTAGATAGTGACCCAGTCCTGACTGCTGTCCCTAGCTATGTATCACCCTGTACTTACTAGATAGTGATCTGGTCCTGACTGCTGACCCTAGCTATGTATTGCCCAGTACTTACTAGATTGTGACCCGGTCCTGACTGCTGTCCCTAGCTATGTATCGCCCTGTGCTTACTAGATAGTGACCCGCTCCTGACTGCTATCCCTAGCTATGTATCGCCCTGTACTTACTAGATAGTGATCTGGTCCTGACTGCTGTCCCTAGCTATATATCACCCTGTACTTACTAGATAGTGATCCGGTCCTGACTGCTGTCCCTTGCTATGTATCACCCTGTACTTACTAGATAGTGACCCGCTCCTGACTGCTGTCCCTAGCTATGTATCGCCCTGTACTTACTAGATAGTGACCTGGTCCTGACTGCTGTCCCTAGCTATCTATCACCCTGTACTTACTAGATAGTGACCTGGTCCTGACTGCTGTCCCTAGCTATGTATCGCCCTGTACTTACTAGATAGTGACCCGGTCCTGACTGCTGTCCCTAGCTATGTATCACCCTGCACTTACTAGATAGTGACCCGGTCCTGACGGTTGTCCCTAGCTATGTATCACCCTGAACTTACTAGATAGTGATCCGGTCCTGACTGCTGTCCCTAGCTATGTATCACCCTGTGCTTACTAGATAGTGATCCGGTCCTGACTGCTGTCCCTAGCTATGTATCACCCTGTACTTACTAGATAGTGACCCGCTCCTGAATGCTGTCCCTATCTATGTATTGCCCTGTACTTACTAGATTGTGACCCGGTCCTGACTGCTGTCCCTAGCTATGTATCACCCTGTACTTACTAGATAGTGACCCGCTCCTGACTGCTGTCCCAAGCTATGTAATGCCCTGTACTTACTAGATTGTGACCCAGTCCTGACTGCTGTCCCTAGCTATGTATCACCCTGTACTTACTAGATAGTGATCCGGTCCTGACTGCTGACCCTAGCTATGTATCACCCTGTACTTACTAGATTGTGACCCGCTCCTGACTGCTGTCCCTAGCTATGTATCATCCTGTCCTTACTAGATAGTGATCCGGTCCTGACTGCTGTCCCTAGCTATGTATCGCCCTGTACTTACTAGATAGTGACCCGCTCCTGACTGCTGTCCCTAGCTATGTATCGCCCTGTACTTACTAGATAGTGATCCTGTCCTGACTGCTGTCCCTAGCTATATATCACCCTGTACTTACTAGATAGTGATCCGGTCCTGACTGCTGTCCCTAGCTATGTGTCGCCCTTTACTTACTAGATTGTGACCCGCTCCTGACTGCTGTCCCTAGCTATGTATCACCCTGTACTTACTAGATAGTGACTCTGTCCTGACTGCTGTCCCTAGCTATGTATCGCCCTGTACTTACTAGATGGTGATCCGCTCCTGACTGCTGTCCCTAGCTATGTATCACCCTGTACTTACTAGATAGTGACCCGCTGCTGACTGCTGTCCCTAGCTATGTATCGCCCTGTACTTACTAGATAGTGACCCGCTCCTGACTGCTGTCCCTAGCTATGTATCACCCTCTACTTACTAGATTGTGACCCGCTCCTGACTGCTGTCCCTAGCTATGTATCACCCTGTACTTACTAGATAGTGATCCGGTCCTGACTGCTGTCCCTAGCTATGTATTGCCCTGCACTTACTAGATAGTGACCTGGTCCTGACTGCTGTCCCTAGCTATGTATCGCCCTGTACTTACTAGATGGAGACCCGGTCCTGACTGCTGTCCCTAGCTATGTATCGCCCTGTACTTACTAGATGGAGACCCGCTCCTGACTGCTGTCCCTAGCTATGTATCGCCCTGTACTTACTAGATGGAGACCCGCTCCTGACTGCTGTCCCTAGCTATGTATTGCCCTGTACTTACTAGATAGTGACCCGCTCCTGACTGCTGTCCCTAGCTATGTATCACCCTCTACTTACTAGATAGTGACCCGCTCCTGACTGCTGTCCCTAGCTATGTATCGCCCTGTACTTACTAGATAGTGATCCGGTCCTGACTGCTGTCCCTAGCTATGTATTGCCCTGCACTTACTAGATAGTGACCTGGTCCTGACTGCTGTCTGTAGATATGTATCACTCTGTACTTACTAGATAGTGACCCGCTCCTGACTGCTGTCCCTAGCTATGTATCGCCCTGTACTTACTAGATAGTGACCCGCTCCTGACTGCTGTCCCCAGCTATGTATCACCATGTACTTAATAGATAGTGACCCGCTCCTGACTGCTGTCCCTAGCTATGTATCACCCTGTACTTACTAGATAGTGACCCGCTCCTGACTGCTGTCCCTAGCTATGTATCGCCCTGTACTTACTAGATAGTGACCCGGTCATGACTGCTGACCCTAGCTATGTATTGCCCTGTACTTACTAGATTGTGACCCGGTCCTGACTGCTGTCCCTAGCTATGTATCACCCTGTACTTACTAGATAGTGACCCGCTCCTGACTGCTGTCCCTAGCTATGTATCACCCTGTACTTACTAGATAGTGACCTGCTCCTGACTGCTGTCCCTAGCTATGTATCGCCCTGTGCTTACTAGATAGTGACCCAGTCCTGACTGCTGTCCCTAGCTATGTATCACCCTGTGCTTACTAGATAGTGATCCGGTCCTGACTGCTGTCCCTAGCTATGTATCTCCCTGTACTTACTAGATAGTGACCCAGTCCTGACTGCTGTCCCTAGCTATGTATCACCCTGTGCTTACTAGATAGTGATCCGGTCCTGACTGCTGTCCCTTGCTATGTATCACCCTGTACTTACTAGATAGTGACCCGCTCCTGACTGCTGTCCCTAGCTATGTATCGCCCTGTACTTACTAGATAGTGACCTGGTCCTGACTGCTGTCCCTAGCTATCTATCACCCTGTACTTACTAGATAGTGACCTGGTCCTGACTGCTGCCCCTAGCTATGTATCGCCCTGTACTTACTAGATAGTGACCCGGTCCTGACTGCTGTCCCTAGCTATGTATCACCCTGCACTTACTAGATAGTGACCCGGTCCTGACGGTTGTCCCTAGCTATGTATCACCCTGCACTTACTAGATAGTGATCCGGTCCTGACTGCTGTCCCTAGCTATGTATCACCCTGTGCTTACTAGATAGTGATCCGGTCCTGACTGCTGTCCCTAGCTATGTATCGCCCTGTACTTACTAGATAGTGACCCAGTCCTGACTGCTGTCCCTAGCTATGTATCACCCTGCACTTACTAGATAGTGACCCGGTCCTGACTGCTGACCCTAGCTATGTATCACCCTGTACTTACTAGATAGTGACCAGGTCCTGACTGCGGTCCCTAGCTATCTATCACCCTGTACTTACTATATAGTGACCCGCTCCTGACTGCTGTCCCTAGCTATGTATCACCCTGCACTTACTAGATAGTGACCCGGTCCTGACTGCTGACCCTAGCTATGTATCACCCTGTACTTACTAGATAGTGACCAGGTCCTGACTGCGGTCCCTAGCTATCTATCACCCTGTACTTACTAGATAGTGACCTGGTCCTGACTGCTGTCCCTAGCTATGTATCGCCCTGTACTTACTAGATAGTGACCTGACTGCTGATCCTAGCTATGTATCACCCTGTACTTACTAGATAGTGACCCGCTCCTGACTGCTGTCCCTAGCTATGTATCGCCCTGTACTTACTAGATAGTGCCCGCTCCTGACTGCTGTACCTAGCTATGTATCGCCCTGTGCTTACTAGATAGTGACCCGGTCCTGACTGCTGTCCCTAGCTATGTATCGCCCTGTACTTACTAGATAGTGACCTGACCTGACTGCTGCCCCTAGCTATGTATCACCCTGTACTTACTAGATAGTGACCCGCTCCTGACTGCTGTCCCTAGCTATGTATCGCCCTGTACTTACTAGATAGTGATCCGGTCCTGACTGCTGACCCTAGCTATGTATTGCCCTGTACTTACTAGATTGTTACCCGGTCCTGACTGCTGTCCCTAGCTATGTATCACCCTGTACTTACTAGATAGTGACCCGCTCCTGACTGCTGTCCCTAGCTATGTATCACCCTGTACTTACTAGATAGTGACCCGCTCCTGATTGCTGTCCCTAGCTATGTATCGCCCTGTGCTTACTAGATAGTGACCCGGTCCTGACTGCTGTCCCTAGCTATGTATCACCCTGTGCTTACTAGATAGTGATCCGGTCCTGACTGCTGTCCCTAGCTATGTATCTCCCTGTACTTACTAGATAGTGACCCGGTCCTGACTGCTGTCCCTAGCTATGTATCACCCTGTGCTTACTAGATAGTGATCCGGTCCTGACTGCTGTCCCTAGCTATGTATCACCCTGTACTTACTAGATAGTGACCCGCTCCTGACTGCTGTCCCTAGCTATGTATCGCCCTGTACTTACTAGATAGTGACCTGGTCCTGACTGCTGTCCCTAGCTATCTATCACCCTGTACTTACTAGATAGTGACCTGGTCCTGACTGCTGTCCCTAGCTATGTATCGCCCTGTACTTACTAGATAGTGACCTGACTGCTGATCCTAGCTATGTATCACCCTGTACTTACTAGATAGTGACCCGCTCCTGACTGCTGTCCCTAGCTATGTATCACCCTGTGCTTACTAGATAGTGACCCGCTCCTGAATGCTGCCCCTAGCTATGTATCGCCCTGTACTTACTAGATAGTGCCCGCTCCTGACTGCTGTACCTAGCTATGTATCGCCCTGTGCTTACTAGATAGTGACCCGGTCCTGACTGCTGTCCCTAGCTATGTATCGCCCTGTACTTACTAGATAGTGACCCGGTCCTGACTGCTGTCCCTAGCTATGTATCGCCCTGTACTTACTAGATAGTGACCCGCTCCTGACTGCTGTCCCTAGCTATGTATCGCCCTGTACTTACTAGATAGTGACCCGGTCCTGACTGCTGTCCCTAGCTATGTATCACCCTGTACTTACTAGATAGTGACCCGCTCCTGACTGCTGTCCCTAGCTATGTATCACCCTGTACTTACTAGATAGTGACCCGGTCCTGACTGCTGTCCCTAGCTATGTATCGCCCTGTACTTACTAGATAGTGACCCGCTCCTGACTGCTGTCCCTAGCTATGTATCGCCCTGTGCTTACTAGATAGTGACCCGCTCCTGACTGCTGCCCCTAGCTATGTATCACCCTGTACTTACTAGATAGTGACCCGCTCCTGACTGCTGTCCCTAGCTATGTATCGCCCTGTGCTTACTAGATAGTGACCCGCTCCTGACTGCTGTCCCTAGCTATGTATCACCCTGTACTTACTAGATAGTGACCCGCTCCTGACTGCTGTCCCTAGCTATGTATCACCCTGTACTTACTAGATAGTGATCCGCTCCTGACTGCTGTCCCTAGCTATGTATCGCTCTGTACTTACTAGATAGTGACCCGCTCCTGACTGCTGTCCCTAGCTATGTATCACCCTGTACTTACTAGATAGTGACCCGCTCCTGACTGCTGTACCTAGCTATGTATCGCCCTGTACTTACTAGATAGTGACCCGGTCCTGACGGCTGTCCCTAGCTACGTATCACTCTGTAATAACTAGATAGTGATCCGCTCCTGACTGCTGTCCCTAGCTATGTATCACCCTGTACTTACTAGATAGTGACCCGCTCCTGACTGCTGTCCCTAGCTATGTATCGCCCTGTACTTACTAGATAGTGACCCGGTCCTGACTGCTGTCCCTAGCTATGTATCACCCTGTACTTACTAGATAGTGATCCTGTCCTGACTGCTGTCCCTAGCTCTGTATCGCCCTGTACTTACTAGATAGTGATCCGGTCCTGACTGCTGTCCCTAGCTATGTATCACCCTGTACTTACTAGATAGTAACCCGGTCCTGACTGCTGTCCCTAGCTATGTATCGCCCTGCCTGCACTTACTAGATTGTGACCCGGTCCTGACTGCTGTCCCTAGTTATGTATCACCCTGTACTTACTAGATAGTGATCCGCTCCTGACTGCTGTCCCTAGCTATGTATCACCCTGTACTTACTAGATAGTGACCCGCTCCTGACTGCTGTCCCTAGCTATGTATCGCTCTGTACTTACTAGATAGTGACCCGCTCCTGACTGCTGTCCCTAGCTATGTATCACCCTTTACTTACTAGATAGTGACCCGGTCCTGACTGCTGTCCCTAGCTATGTATCGCCCTGTACTTACTAGATAGTGACCCGCTCCTGACTGCTGTCCCTAGCTATGTATCACCCTGTACTTATTAGATAGTGACCCGCTCTTGACTGCTGTCCCTAGCTATGTATCACCCTGTACTTACTAGATAGTGACCCGCTCCTGACTGCTGTCCCTAGCTATGTATCACTCTGTACTTACTAGGTAGTGACCCGGTCCTAACTGCTGTCCCTAGCTATGTATTACCCTGTACTTACTAGATAGTGACCCGCTCCTGACTGCTGTCCCTAGCTATGTATCGCTCTGTACTTACTAGATAGTGACCCGCTCCTGACTGCTGTCCCTAGCTATGTGTCACCCTGTACATACTAGATAGTGACCCGCTCCTGACTGCTGTCCCTAGCTATGTATCGCTCTGTACTTACTAGATAGTGACCCGCTCCTGACTGCTGTCCCTAGCTATGTATCACCCTGTACTTACTAGATAGTGACCCGCTCCTGACTGCTGTCCCTAGCTATGCATCACCCTGTACTTACTAGATAGTGACCCGCTCCTGACTGCTGTCCCTAGCTATGTATCGCTCTGTACTTACTAGATAGTGACCCGGTCCTGACTGCTGTCCCTAGCTATGTATCGCCCTGTATCGCCCTGTGCTTACTAGATAGTGACCCGCTCCTGACTGCTGTCCCTAGCTATTTATCACCCTGTGCTTACTAGATAGTGACCCGCTCCTGACTGCTGTCCCTAGCTATGTATCGCCCTGTGCTTACTAGATAGTGACCCGCTCCTGACTGCTGTCCCTAGCTATTTATCACCCTGTGCTTACTAGATAGTGACCCGCTCCTGACTGCTGTCCCTAGCTATGTATCACCCTGTACTTACTAGATAGTGACCCGCTCCTGACTGCTGGCCCTATGTATCGCCCTGTACTTACTAGATAGTGACCCGCTCCTGACTGCTAACCGTAGCTATGTATCGCCCTGTACTTACTAGATAGTGACCCGCTGCTGACTGCTGTCCCTAGCTATGTATCGCCCTGTACTTACTAGATAGTGACCTGCACATGACTGCTGTCCCTAGCTATGGATCGCCCTGTACTTACTAGATAGTGACCCGCTCCTGACTGCTGTCCCTAGCTATGTAATCGCCCTGTACTTTCTAGATAATGACCGGGTCCTGACTGCTGTCCCTAGCTATGTAATCGCCCTGTACTTACTAGATAGTGATCCGGTCCTGACTGCTGTCCCTAGCTATGTATCACCCTGTACTTACTAGATAGTGACCCGGTCCTGACTGCTGTCCCTAGCTATGTATCGCCCTGTACTTACTAGATAATGACCGGGTCCTGACTGCTGTCCTTAGCTATGTATCACCCTGTACTTACTAGATAGTGACCCGCTCCTGACTGCTGTCCCTAGCTATGTATCACCATGTACTTACTAGATTGTGACCCGGTCCTGACGGCTGTCCCTAGCTATCTATCACCCTGTACTTTCTAGATAATGACCGGGTCCTGACTGCTGTACCTAGCTATGTATCACCATGTACTTACTAGATAGTGACCCGCTCCTGACTGCTGTCCCTAGCTATTTATCACCCTGTGCTTACTAGATAGTGACCCGCTCCTGACTGCTGTCCCTAGCTATGTATCACCCTGTACTTACTAGATAGTGACCCGCTCCTGTCTGCTGGCCCTATGTATCGCCCTGTACTTACTAGATAGTGACCCGCTCCTGACTGCTAACCGTAGCTATGTATCGCCCTGTACTTACTAGATAGTGACCCGCTGCTGACTGCTGTCCCTAGCTATGTATCGCCCTGTACTTACTAGATAGTGACCTGCACATGACTGCTGTCCCTAGCTATGTATCGCCCTGTACTTACTAGATAGTGACCCGCTCCTGACTGCTGTCCCTAGCTATGTATCACCCTGTACTTACTAGATAGTGACCTGCACATGACTGCTGTCCCTAGCTATGTATCGCCCTGTACTTACTAGATAGTGACCCGCTCCTGACTGCTGTCCCTAGCTATGTATCGCCCTGTACTTACTAGATAGTGACCCGCTCCTGACTGCTGTCCCTAGCTATGTATCGCCCTGTACTTACTAGATAGTGACCCGCTCCTGACTGCTGTCCCTAGCTATGTATCGCCCTGTACTTACTAGATAATGACCGGGTCCTGACTGCTGTCCTTAGCTATGTATCACCATGAACTTACTAGATTGTGACCCGGTCCTGACTGCTGTCCCTAGCTATGTATCACCATGTACTTACTAGATAGTGACCCTGTCCTAACTGCTGTCCCTAGCTATGTATCAACCTGTACTTACTAGATAGTGACCCGGTCCTGACTGCTGTCCCTAGCTATGTAATCGCCCTGTACTTTCTAGATGACCCGGTCCTGACTGCTGTCCCTAGCTATGTATCACCCTATACTTACTAGACAGTGATCCGGTCCTGACTGTTGTCCCTAGCTATGTATCGCCCTGTACTTACTAGATAGTGATCCGGTCCTGACTGCTGCAGTGTGTTGCTGCGGGTCTCTGGCGTGTGATGTATCTCGTAAGCGACGCCACCTAGATTATCCCGCCGTCCCCCATGAAAGTTTGGGGCACTTGTGGGTAGTAGGGACCAGGTTGACTAAAACTTGTCTAGCGTAAGCCTATATATTGTAACCTCACTGGTCAGAGAGTTGATATTAGTGAGATCTCACACCCGTGTGAAACCTCTCTCAATGTATTTTTAATAAATACAGCCCTTCAATGCATATGTAATTAGATTTGGTTAGATAAGGAAGATGGTTTTAGTAAACATAGCACAAATCAGAATTATCCTCTCACCAGCAATTCAATCCTTTGTTGACCTTGGCCAATGTGTCCTACATGTCCTGACTGTAATTCCATGTCCAATACTTATGAGCTAAGTCTCGTATTTGAGAAGAGCTAGAATTGAAAACGGGCAAAATCTTTTTAAAGAAAACATTTAATGTTCATACACACTGGACATTGTAGATGGGCTATACCAGTGTTTCTCAATTATGTGTCCATATATATATACACGATTACAGTAGATGAGTGAGAGAAGATGACCAATAAAGGTTCTATGAGTGGCCAAGAGAATCTGTAGCAGGTATTGGTCAACCTATAAGCCGTCCATCAAATCTTCAATAGACGACACAGCCTTTTAACAATTCTATTGAGTAAAAATCCCTATGTTTCAGTTTGTGATAAGTGAGTGTGTATGATCTGTAAGGACTGACAATCTAAGAGTGATCCACAAGGAAAATAGAGTAAGATATATAAGGACTGATGATCTATGACTGGGGGATCCGTTAAGGGTGATGGTATATTATGCATAAAGGAAGAAGATAACTCATGTGCAAGGCGTGTTGATTTATAAGGGGCTGCACTGTAGCTAGTGATGATCTATGAGATTTGTGGTTAGAGAAGACTGAGATAGACTTTATTATAAACGAAACAGCATATATATATCAGATTAAACAATAAACTGTTTTATATTCCCATTTATATATTCAGATCATATTACCAGAGATATTAGGGTCTCGGGATCATGTAATCGACGATGATAAGGGACACAAAATGTTGTATTCTAGTCAATGACATATTCCAAAATTAATCATTGCTCCATTAATTAAGTTATTAAAGATTTAAGGGGATGGGGACGAAAAAAATATAACATACTGATGCATTCTGGGAATTTATCAACACTGCTTTTATTTTTGATGACAATGCAAACATGAGTCATTGGGACACTTGCTATGTAACACACAAAATAGTCCGGTAATAAACTTCCAGTGGACAGTGATATGTTCCTTTTCCTGAGTCACTGCCCTTGGGTCCTCAATACAGCTCCATTACACATATTATAATATTATCCTTTATTTGTAACAAGCCAACATACTCCGTGGCGTAGACGGAAGGCCCATAAATAATTTACAACAAATAATTTAATTAATTTAACACATTATTAACAATCCACTGATCCTTGTATTATGTGATCTATTGAATCAAGAAGCCAAACAAAAAATATAATTGAAACATTGCCAAGTGATGTGAAATGCACTCAGTAGCCTGACTTTAGTGGGATTATTGTGTTTGCAAGTCCAGTCAGTGGCTGAAGTTTGTCATCCTCACTAGCCATAACTGTGCTGTTGCTGGATCTACATTGGGTATATAGCAAAACACCTGAGGCTAAGTTTCACCTATTAAGAAGTTGTTCTTATATGAAGCTGATATTTATTGCTATAAGACGTCCGTATTGTAGAGAATGCACGTGATATGACCTGAATCGGAGAATAGTTTTAGCATTGTAGCTATAATTTATCATTGTCAGTGGCACAAATGGCGGCTTTCTGTCTCGTCAACAATCGTATTCAATTCTGCTGTAAGGATGACAGGCATTTTGTATTTGCTCCTAAAAGGATTACAAACCTGGGGTGAGTGGGTGGAACTGTGGATTCAAATAAGATCTCCAATCACTTCGGTTGAAAACATCCTCTCTATATAGCTCACTTGACAGTGAAACACAATGGTAGGGGAAGGATAACCTTCCCTCAAGCTACGGCCAGACTAGCAGACTCATAGGACACAATCAGAGTTCAAGTTTTTTCCTAAAATGCTTTTATGTTCCTGTCTTGCATTCCTGCTAAGTGTTTTGCCAAACTACGGGGGTCCTTTAACTGCACTCGCAATCACACTTGTACTGCCTGGTTTTGGTTGAGCGAACATGCTCAAGTATTTTGAGTATTTGAAGTTAATCATTATATTAGGGATATTAGTTTATAAGCAGAGTCCATATTTCTGGTGTTTAAGCAGGCCTGTCCGATAGCGGAAAGCTTTGTTACAGTCTGGACATTTGAATGGCTTCTCTCCTGTATGAATTCTCTGATGGACAACAAGATTAAACTTCTGACTGAACTGCTTCCCACATTTACCACAGACGTATGGCTTCTCCCCTGTGTGTGTCCTCTGATGTAGCATGAGCTGGGACATTTTATTGAAGTTCTTCCCACAGTCTGTGCACGTGTGTCGAGCCAATGAGTGAGTTTTCTGGTGTTCCATAAACGGAGTCCACTCAGTGAAAGACCTTTTACACTGATCACACTTGAATAGCTTCTCTCCTGAGTGTGCAACTGGGCTCAGAATCAGTGCCTGGTTAGTGTTGCTGATGGAAGGTGGCTTCACTACAAAATCATGACCTTGAGTTTCTTTTGGCCAACTAGAGTCAGATGCTCGTACTCCCTGAATTTGTGTGTTGTTGATGAATATAGGAGGATGTGGAGGGGGTGAAACAATCATGAGAGGTGAAGGGGGCATTGGGTTGTTAATAGGGAGCATGGTGGAGGTAGAAGGAGCAGCAGAGAGTTTGTTTATAAGTTGAAGAGATGTTATGGTGTTGGATGGAGGTTGAGCATGGTTTGCAGTCAATACATTGTATTTCTTGGAATTCCTCAAATACTTTGTATTTACTTCATGACTTTGCAAAATTGGGTGATAGAAAAATGGGTCTTCACTTTTGATTTGTGTGTTGGGTCCTATTTGAAATTTGTTGTGAAAGGTAAAGTTAGTTTGATGACTAAATGGCTTTCCATATTCTTCACGTGTAAATGGCTTCACATCTGTCTGGTATCTTGGACGAAGTTTGTGTTTTAACCTCCTAGTGAATGTTCTCCTGAATTCAACACCTGCATTTTGTGCTTCTTTGTGTGTCTCCTGATGTGGTGGGAGTTGAGTCCCATCTAAGAATTTTTGTTTACTTTGAGAGCATTCAAATGGTTGTACCATGTGATGTATCTGCTCCCGTTTAGACAAACCAATAAATACAGGGGTGGAAGAAGAATGGAGAAGTCCAGGAGAAATAGACAAGGATGTTATAGATGTGTTCTTTTGGGAGGGAAGAAGTGACACTTTTTGATTGTCTATATACTTATTAACAGTCTTTTGTTTTGTCAAACACAGAGCATATCTCTGATGTCTGAGGAGACCTGCTCTATATCTGAAGGCTTTCTCACAATCCTTACATTTATAGGGTCTCTCCCCGGTGTGAATGCGATGGTGGACCACCAGGTTGAATCGCTGACTGAATCCCTTTCCACATTCCATGCACTTATAAGGTTTTTCTCCTGTGTGTATTCTTCTGTGGAGAATCAGAGTGGATCTTCGAATGAAGCTTTTATTACATTCCGAGCAAACATTCCGTGATCCTGTGTGAGACTTTTGGTGCTCCATAAGGTGATTCCATTGTATGAAGGCCTTCTTGCATTGACCACATTTAAAAGGTTTGTCGTCTGGGTGTGTACTCTGATTAAGGGCAACAAGATGGTGAGGATTTATTTGACTTTTACCTGTTGTATTTTTCAGTTGGTGCATCGTTCTGGATATACTCGCAATGCAGTTATTATTCATATTAACAGGAGGCATGATTGGTTGAGGTATGGGTGGAATGGTGTGGAGTTGGGAAGAATGTAGAGGGACAGATCTCTGACACAATGAAGGAGGCAAGGAAGACTGGCATTGGACAGCAGGGGAATTAGTTACACAATGGGCAGATATATGTTTTTGGGGAAGAGGGTGCATGTTTTTTGTCTTCAGTATGGGATATTTTCTAGTCATGTTCTTCACACATTTTGCTTGCTGCTCATGCCTAAGGAGTGCCGGCTTATAGCGGAAGCTTTTCTCACACGTGGCACACCTGTAGGGTTTTTCACCGGTATGAATCCTTTGGTGGATGACCAGGTTGAACCTCTGGCTGAATCTTTTCCCACAGTCTGTGCATGCAAAAGGTCGTTCTCCTGTGTGAGTTCTACGATGCAAGACAAGAATGGACTTTCTAACAAAGTTTTTACCACAATCAGAGCAGTAAAATAACTTGTGGGTTTTCTCATGCTCCACAAGGAGAGACCACTGTGAGAACATTTTGTTACAATGGATACAATGCAACGTATCATCTCCTACTTCAGTCTTTGGCTTTATCATCTCTGCATGGCTACTGGCCTTTTTTTCATTTTTTCCAATTTTACCTTCCATGTGGATTTTTTTGTGTGCACTTAGCTTGGATCTCTCTGTAAAAGTTCTCTCATATTCAATACATTTATACAGACTCTGCTGTTTGCATGTTCTATAACAAGTAGGGTCCTCCTCTCCACCAACAGTTAGTTGGTCACTGTTTGTTTGTTGCACAGTTGGCGTCATCTCTTGCACCATCGCCATGTTGAGGTGCTTCGCATATCTAGCTCTGAAATGAATTATTTTGTGAGCAATAAGTAGTGACCAACTGCCCAAGTCTTCTTGGCATTCAGAACATCTATGATGTATCTTCTCTAGCACACCATAGACTTCAGTCTTACACAGAGTATTTGCAGTCCCTCCTCCCTGGGATGTTCTCTCTTCCGTTGTCCATTTAAGCTTCACACCAAAACCATCAGTATCTATATCCTCTTTATTGTGAAGTGGAAACTGTTCCTCTGAAATACACAGACAGGATCTCTTAGTTAAATGTTATTGAAGCTGGCCATACAGGTCAAAAAGATTACACACAGGAACATAATGCATTTTGGTCGATTTCAAGATCTCTCAATAGAAGTACTCAAGACTAATTCTTTAAAATCTGTTCAGGAGTTTAATTTTCCATAGTTTGTCATATAAATATAACTGCAACTCTTTGTAATTATTTTTTTTAAGCTGAAGTGTCTTTGTTATTTTATATATAATTTAAGTGAAAGATCCACCCTCTGATCTATCGAATTAATTAATTAAAATTAGCAGTTAGGTTAATAATGATGTAAACATAATAGCAACAAAGACTGCCAATACTTTTGATTGCTCTGTCTTTTTAGAGGCCTCTGTCATCATTGCTCTTCTTCTTCATTACCTCTCATAGCTAATACTATTGATAAGGCCATTATTTCCGAGATCTTAATAGAAAAAAAATCTCTACTTCTTAGAATTTGTAATTACAACTAACCACAATTATGATTATTTTTATGTGTACTTTGTAATTATTCCAACATGTAACTTCTTAATACTGAACAGAGGTAAGAAAAGTAACTTGAGGCTTCACAATTCTGAATTTAATGACTAGTTCTTAAATGGCCACTGAACTGACTAAGTGCTCTTCTTGGTGAGAGCACACAATTGTATGTTAAAAAAAAACATTTTTTAATTAAACTAATAACAGCTAAACAAATCTTAAGTTATATTCTTTGTATACATACAGCCTATTCTGACCTCTGGCTGTTGCATGAGTAATTAGCAGATTGCAGCAAGCAAAGTGTGAGGCTCTATTGGGGAAGGCTGTGATTGATAGCACAGCATCCCTATGGGCTGTGGACAGTTAACCAATATCTTTACTGTTTTAGGTGCGTACCATAATTCCATGGCTGCATAGACAGATGTTGTAAGTGGTCCTATAAACAATAGGTACGGTGTGGGTGATTTCAATACTCTGTGCCCCACCAGCTATAATATCTGAATTACATCACTATGTAATTATTATAATCAGTCCAGCAGGTCCTCACCTAGTGACAGCACAGCCTCCAGATTGTCCTGCATGACCTCTTTGTACAGAACCTTCTGCCAGTCCTCCAGATATTGCCATTCCTCTTCTGAGAAATATACGGCCACCTCGTTAAAGTACACAGGGACCTGCAACTGTGAAAGAGGTGGACAATCAGTCACAGAGTAAGAGAGTGGCAACACAGTGTGAGAGCAAGCAAAAGGATAGAGGAAGCACAGTCACACAGGCATAGGGAGAACAGACACAAAGAGGGAGCGTAGTCACAGAGACATAAGGATAGCACAGACATAGGGAGAGCAGACACAAAGAAAGAGGGAGCGTAGTCACACAGACATAGGGAGAGCAGACACAAAGAAAGAGGGAGCGTAGTCACACAGACATAGGGAGAGCAGACACAAAGAAAGAGGGAGCGTAGTCACACAGACATAGGGAGAGCAGACACAAAGAAAGAGGGAGTGTAGTCACACAGACATAGGGAGAGCAGACACAAAGAAAGAGGGAGCGTAGTCACACAGACATAGGGACAGCAGACACAAAGAAAGAGGGAGCGTAGTCACACAGACATAGGGACAGCAGACACAAAGAAAGAGGGAGCGTAGTCACACAGACATAGGGAGAGCAGACACAAAGAAAGAGGGAGCGTAGTCACACAGACATAGGGACAGCAGACACAAAGAAAGAGGGAGCGTAGTCACACAGACATAGGGAGAGCAGACACAAAGAAAGAGGGAGCGTAGTCACACAGACATAGGGACAGCAGACACAAAGAAAGAGGGAGCGTAGTCACACAGACATAGGGACAGCAGACACAAAGAAAGAGGGAGCGTAGTCACACAGACATGGGGACAGCAGATACAAAGATAAAGGAAGCACAGTTATATATGCATAGGGAGAGCAGACACAAAGAAAGAGGGAGCATAGTCACACAGACATAGGGAGAGCAGACACAAAGAAAGAGGGAGCATAGTCACAGAGACATAGGGAGAGCAGACACAAAGAAAGAGGGAGCGTAGTCACACAGACATAGGGAGAGCAGACACAAAGATAGAGGAAGCGTAGTCACGGAGACATAGGGAGAGCAGACACAAAGAAAGAGGAAGCGTAGTCACACAGACATAGGGAGAGCAGACACAAAGACATAGGGGAGCAGACACAAATATAGAGGAAGCATAGTCACAGAGACCTAGGGGAGCAGACACACAGAGGGAGCACAGTCACAGAGACATAGGGACAGCAGATA
This sequence comes from Discoglossus pictus, assembly GCA_027410445.1. NCBI lineage: Eukaryota > Metazoa > Chordata > Amphibia > Anura > Alytidae > Discoglossus > Discoglossus pictus. The sequence goes on from CM050166.1 coordinate 436,356,338, forward strand.
CAAAGATAAAGGAAGCACAGTTATATATGCATAGGGAGAGCATAAACAAAGAAAGATGGAGCATAGTCACAGAGACATAGGGAGAGCATAAACAAAGAAAGATGGAGCATAGTCACAGAGACATAGGGAGAGCATAAACAAAGAAAGATGGAGCATAGATTTACAGAAACAGCAGTAACTAATTTCTAAACTAAAGTGCAACTAACCCCAGTCTCTTTATATACACACACACATATGTCAAAAATGCCAGGAGTAAAATTGTAAGCCTGGAAATGCAGTTAGCCACACAATGCGAGGCTATGGGCCCTCTGTGCACCTTTGGCGCTTATCGCAAGGCTGGTGTGTGGCCTGTGCTGTAATCACGCTTACTGATGATGTCACAATCTCCCACTCATCAGGGTCCATGCCACAGCGCAGACCACGCCAACATAGCGTGGAACATGGTAGATATAGCTCTATAGCTCCCGGAACGATACTAACTTAAAAGAAAGATAGGAAGCCAACACTTTCACCACAAATTTACAAGGAGTGAAAGCATTATTAAAGCAAAAAAAAAGGAAGAAAAAGGAAGATACAACCTCCTTTTAAAAAAACTAATAGACAGAAGCATTAATGAAACATACAGTTCAAGATACAGCATAAAATGAGGAGTGTATACATTTTAAAAAATAGCACAGCACCGGCACTTTAAATTAATAAGGTAAAGTAGTGACTGTGACAAACTAACAGCCACGAGGTAAAAGGTTAATTCAACAATATATGAATAAATTAGCATTAAGTCACAATAGCACAAGCACTTTAAGATAACAGTTTTGAATAGCACAATCTGAATTAAAATGCACTCTAAGTAATAGAATCACGAAATTAACATAAAGAGGGTAAAAGATTAACACAAAAGAAACATAAAGCATTTACTCAAGTGAAGTGCTGTATGAACAAACAAAACTATAAACAGATAAAAGGATTATAAAAAAAAAATCCTATCTTATGTAAATTAAAAATCAGGGTACCGGATAAGGATTTGATCAAGGAAAAATAACCAGAAATAATACACAAATACAATTGAATTGAAAAACTAAATATTTTATTGATTGGAGCATAATAAAGTAATTAAATAAAAAAGCTGTGATCAAAGTAAAGAATATAATAACAAAAATAAAACCTAAACAAACCTTTAATAATTTGCTGGATTCGGTTTAACATGAATTTTTTAATCGTTGCATTTTTAACAATATTTTAAATGTACAAATAAAGATTGACATTTTTTAAAATTAGTATGTGGCAATAATAAGTAAAATAAAGGCTGCATAAAAGGTGTTTCTGTACAACCCTGGTTGGTTGTTCAAGGATTCCTAAATAGGATCCATAGGACAATTTTTTTGTACGCATCTTTTCTTCGGTATACACAAGGGAGGTACCAGTGGTTGGGACACTGCAACATAATGGGGCTACACTGCCATCACCAAATAACTGGTTAACGCAGGAAGAAATCCAAAAGAGGTTGGAAAAAATAAATGTTAATAAAGCCCCGGGTACTGAGGGAACTGGGCTCCGTAATAGCAAAACCATCATATCTCATTTTACAAGATTCACTCCACACTGGGTCGCTACCAGATTACTGGAGAAAGGCAGAGGTGATACCTATATTTAAGAAGGGAGCAAGAGCAAATCTGGGGAATTATAGACCAGTGAGCCTCACTTCTGTAGTAGGAAGAAAATTTATAAGGGATAGTATGCAAGAATATGTCTATTTAAAACAAGATTATAAGTAGGAATCAACACAGATTTATGAGGGATGGGTCATGTCAAACATAGCAAATTAGGTTCTATGAGGAGGTTAGTAGGAACCTGGATCAAGGCAAGTCAGTGGAAGTAGTCTTTTTGGAGTTTGCAAAAGCTTTTGATACAGTGCCACATGGGAGACTATTGAGCAAACTAAGGGATACAGGAATTGCAGTAAATATCTGCTCATGGATTGAGAGCTGGCTAAAGGACAGAAAGCAAAGGGTTGTGGTAAATGGAACAAACTCCGATTGCACCAATGGGGTAAGTGGGGTTCCTCAGGGTTCAGTATTAGATCCCCTCATTTTTAACATATTTATTAATGACTTAGAAGTAGGATTGGAAAGTATTGTCTCCATTTTTTCTGGTGACACTAAGTTGGGCAAGGTAATTAAATCAGATAATGATGTACTTTCCCTCCAAAGGGATTTGCATAAATTAAAGAAATAGGCGACTAAATTGAAGATGAGATTTAATATGAATAAATGTAAAGTTATGCATCTTGGAATGAAAAATAGCCAAGCAATTTATATTCTTAATGGAGCTTCAACCCTGGATGCTGAAGAGGCTGAAGTTGTCCAGTTTTACAAGGATATTCAACACATCATAGATATAACACCAAGAAAAGATGTTACTCTCATCACAGGAGATTGGAATGCTAAAGTAGGGAACCAAAGGACACCTGATATAATGGGCAAGTGTGGTCTTGGCCTACAAAATGAAGCAGATCAGAGATTAGCACAATTCTGTCAAGATAATTCTCTCTAAACACCCTCTTCCAACAGCCTCAGAGATGACTCTGCACATGGATTACCTGATGGACAATATTGGAGGAGCTCTATATAGTTAGCAAAACAAGACCTTGAGTGGGCTGTGACCCGGATCATAGGCTTCTTATTGCAAAGTTAAGAATTCAACTGAGGAATAGAGAGAAAATCATCAGATGAAGCAAAATAAATAAAATCCACAGTGAATATGCTGTGGAGTAAAGAATAGAATTAAGGGACTAGACATGGAAGATGCCTGAAGAACTTTGGAGAGAACTTTGTGACATTGCCCAGAAAATAGCAATAAAGAATATCCAAAAAAGGAAGAAAACTAAGTAGCCCAGGAAAGTGAAATGTCGTGGAGATAGGAAAATAATTGTCCAACTAAATGCAGAAGAGACAAGGAGACATTCTATATTTAGCGATGTAAATATATAGACACAGAATGGGAAAGTCAAGAGATCTCTTCAAAAAAAATGGGGATCTCAAGGGATAAGACAAAATGGTAAAGACTTAACAGAAGTAGATCAGATAAAGAAGACGTGGCAGGAATACAATGCATATCTATACGGGAAGAATATTAACAATATTCATAACCTCAATAATTTGTCCAATGAGCTGGAGCCAGATATCTTGGAGAGTGAAGTGAGATGGGCCCTAGGATGTCTTGCTGATAACAAGGCTGCAGGAGGTGATGGGATCCCAACTGAACTGTTCAAAATCCTACAGGATGATGCTGTGAAAGTGTTGTTTGCATTAGGCCAAAACATTTGGAAAACCCAACAATGGTCAGTACACTGAAAAAGGTCAGTCTATATTCCAATCTCCCAAAAAACGCAGTACAAAGAGTGCTCCGATTATCGAAGAATTCACTTAACATGCCAGTAAGGTAATGCTTAAGATCCTACAAGCTCAGCTTCAACAATATATGAACTGGAACTACCAGATGTGCAAGACGGGTTCCCCAGAGGAAGAGACACAAGAGATCAAATTGTCTGCTGGATAATATAGAAAGCAAGAGAGTACCAGAAAAACATTTACTTCTGCTTCATAGACTATTCTAAAGCCTTTGACTGTGTGGATCACAACAAAATGTGTCAAGTTCTTAAAGAGATGAGAGTACCAGATCATCTCATCCTCCTCCTAAAGAATCTGTATGTGGACCAAGAAGCCATGGTCAGAACCGAACATGGGGCAACAGAATGGTTCGAGAGCAGGAAAGGAGTGTAACAAGGTTTTATATTGTCACCTTATTATTCAAGTTATATGTGGAATACATCATGCGTAGGGTAGGACTAGACAAGGCGGAACCAATATTGTCTGAAATTAGGGAGTGACTAAAGGGTCATTTGATAATGGTGAAAAAGAGAGAGTGCAAAAGCTGGACTGCTACTCAATGTAAAAAAAACAAAAAAAAACGGATATCATGGCAAACAGCAATCTCAGTTCCTACCAAATAGATGGGGAAGTGGAGGCAGTGGCAGATTTTATTTTCTTGTGCTCCAAGATCTTTTCAGATAGTGACTGCAGCCATGAAATTAAAAGACGTTTGCTTCTGGGGAGGAAACTATGGCAAGTCTGGACAAGCTAGTAAAAAGTAAAAATATTATATTATCAACAAAGGTCCGCATAGTAAGAACTCTAATATTCCCAGTAGTAGCATACAGATGTGAGAGCTGGACCATAAAGACGAAAGCTGTAGAATTGATGCCTTTGAATTATGGTGTTAGAGAAAACTGCTTAGAGTCCCTTGGACTGCAAGAAGATCCAATAAACCAATACTACAGGAAATTAAGACAAACTGTTTAATGGAAGCTTAGATTATGAGGCTAAAACCCAACATTTTTGACCATATCATGAAAAGACAGGATGCCCTAGAGAAAGCTATGATGCTGGGAGAGCAGGGGGTGGCAGAAGCAAATATGGATAAGATGAGGTCATTAAAGCAATGAACATGAGCGTCACGGTCCATAGGGTCAAGGAGAGTCGGACCCAACTGAACAACTAAACAACAAATACTGCCTCTATATCCTCATCCTTCCTGCTAAGACCTATAATAATCATTCCCACCTGCTCTGTGATGCTGTATTATACATAATTGCATTGGCTTGTAATAAAAAAAATCTAAATTAAAGTGCCTTAAAATTGATAAAGAAGTTGTTATTAGAAATGACAGCCAGGGAATAATTGCAGATAAGTTATAAAACACATATAAGGATGTAACATGCAAACTGCAACTCACCTTTCCAAAGTAGCCAGAACACATGATGGTCCTGGACCCCACCCAGAGCTCTGCAGAAAAGACAGTGCAGGACAGAGGACTCAAGGAACAGGGAGAGAAGGCTTGCACAGAGAGGGGTCTCTACTGCATGGCATTGCAGGGCCTACAGTGCATGGAAGTGTAGGGTATATGATGCATGAAATTGCAGGATATATAATGCATGGGATTACAGTGTATCTATTGCATGGGATTGCAGGATATATAATGCATGGAATTAAGGGGAATCTATTGCATGGGATTGCAGGGTATATAATGCATGGGATTGCAGAGTCTATAATGCATTGGGATTGCAGGTATTTAATGCATTATTTTGCAATATGTATATTGCATTCATATAATTGCAGGAATTTCCAATGTAAAATGTCAGTATTATATGTGATTGCAGAGATGTCTGGTTTGTATGGGGTGTATAATGTATATATTATTGCAGAGATGATGAATATCCCCCCTGGTGCTGACCCAGCAGTGCATGCCGACCCCAAGCCCTGTGCATGGAAGGATTGCAGCCCCAGGATACATAAACAAAGCTGTCAGGGATTTCAGGGTCCTCCCAGCATGCCTGTCACAGAGCTGCTTATTTCCGGGTTGTACAAAACTACAACTCCCAGGATTCCCATCTATGCGCCCTCTGCTGGCTGACAAGTGTTTCCGCAGCTCATGCTGTAATAAAGTGGTGATATTCAGCCTGCAGTATATAAGATATGAATTGATTAGTAATAGATGTATAGATAATGAGAAGTATTTAGGGGTACAAATTAGTATTATTAACTAGTTTTAAGAAAAATATAAGGGGCTGTAAATGTTGAAGATGGGCATATCCTCCCACACTAGAGAACAAACACCCTGGGGGCCACACAGGAATTACCTCAGGGCCACATCTGGCCCTAGGGCTGCCTGTTACATACCTGTGTGGAGTATCATTTTATTTAATCCAATTACAGATCCTCATGAAAGCATCTCTGACCCCCTTTCTTTTAGATATCCTTGGGGCCCTGTGATTGGGCTGTGACCCCCTTTCTTCCAGATATCTTTGGGCCGTGACCCCCTTTCTTCCAGATATCCTTGGGGCCCTGTGTTTGGGTTGTGACCTCCTTTTTTCCAGATATCTTTGAGGCCCTGTGATTGGGCTGTGACTTCCTTTCTTCCAGATATCCTTGGGGCCCTGTGATTGGCGGTGACCCCCTTTTTTCCAGATATCTTTGAGGCCCTGTGATTGGACTGTGACCCCCTTTCTTCCAGATATCTTTGGGACATGTGATTGGGCTTGACCCCCTTCTTACATATACCTCTGGGGCCCTGTGATTGGGCTGTGACCCCCTTCTTACATATACCTTTGGGGCCCTGTGATTGGTCTGTGACCCCTTTCTTATTTATACCTTTGGGGACCTGTGATTGGGCTGTGACCCCCATTCTTCAAGATATCTTTGGGACCTGTGATTGGGCTGTGACCCCCTTCTTACATATACCTTTGGGGACCTGTAATTGGGCTATGACCCCCTTTCTTCCAGATATCTTTGAGGCCCTGTGATTGGGCTGTGACCCCCTACTTACATATACTTTTGGGGCCCTGTGATTGGGCTGTGACCCCCTTTCTTCCAGATATCTTTGAGGCCCTGTGATTGGGCTGTGACCCCCTTCTTACAAATACCTTTAGGGCCCTGTGATTGGGCTGTGACCCCCTTTTTTCCAGATATCTTTGAGGCCCTGTGATTGGGCTGTGACCCCCTTTCTTCCAGATATCTTTGAGGCCCTGTGATTGGGCTGTGACCCCCTTTCTTCCAGATATCTTTGAGGCCCTGTGATTGGGCTGTGACCCCCTTTCTTCCAGATATATTTGAGGCCCTGTTATTGGGCTGTGACCTCCTTTCTTCCAGATATCTTTGGGACATGTGATTGGGCTGGGACCCCCTTTCTTCCAGATATCTTTGGGATATGTGATTGGGCTGGGACCCCCTTTCTTCCAGATATCTTTGGGACATGTGATCAGGCTGTGACCCCTTTCTTACATATACCTTTGGGGTCTTGCGATGGAGCTTTGACCCCTTTCTTCCAGATATCTTTGGGACATGTGATTGGGTTTGACCCCCTTCTTACATATACCTCTGGGGCCCTGTGATTTATCTGTGACCCCTTTCTTATATATACCTTTGGGGACCTGTGATTGGGCTGTGACCCCCATTCTTCAAGATATCTTTGGGACCTGTGATTGGGCTGTGACCCCTTTCTTCCAGATATCCTTGGGGCCCTGTAATTGGGCGGTGACCCCCTTTCTTCCAGATATCGTTGAGGCCCTGTGATTGGGCGGTGACCCCCGTTCTTCCAGATATCCTTGGGGCCCTGTGATTGGGCTGTGACCCCCTTTTTTCCAGATATCTTTGAGGCCCTGTGATTGGGCTGTGACCCCCTTTCTTCCAGGTATCTTTGGGGCCCTATGATTGGCCTGTTACCCCCTTTTTTCCAGATATCTTTGAGGCCCTGTGATTGGGCGGTGACCCCCTTTCTTCCAGGTATCTTTGGGGCCCTGTGATTGGCCTGTTACCCCCTTTTTTCCAGATATCTTTGAGGCCCTGTGATTGGGCTGTGACCCCCTTTTTTCCAGATATCTTTGAGGCCCTGTGATTGGGCTGTGACTCCCTTTCTTCCAGATATCCTTGGGGCCCTGTGATTGGTGGTGACCCCCTTTCTTCCAGATATCGTTGAGGCCCTGTGATTGGGCTGTGACCCCCTTTTTTCCAGATATCTTTGAGGCCCTGTGATTGGACTGTGACCCCCTTTCTTCCAGATATCTTTGGGACATGTGATTAGGCTGTGACCCCTTTCTTACATATACCTTTGGGGTCTTGCGATGGGGCTGTGACCCCTTTCTTCCAGATATCTTTGAGACATGTGATTGGGCTTGACCCCCTTCTTACATATACCTCTGGGGCCCTGTGATTGGGCTGTGACCCCTTTCTTACATATACCTTTGGGGCCCTGTGATTTATCTGTGACCCCTTTCTTATATATACCTTTGGGGACCTGTGATTGGGCTGTGACCCCCATTCTTCAAGATATCTTTGGGACCTGTGATTGGGCTGTGACCCCCTTCTTACAAATACCTTTAGGGCCCTGTGATTGGGCGGTGAACCCCTTTCTTCCAGATATCTTTGAGGCCCTGTGATTGGGCTGTGACCCCCTTTCTTCCAGATATCTTTGAGGCCCTGTGATTGGGCTGTGACCCCCTTTCTTCCAGATATATTTGAGGCCCTGTTATTGGGCTGTGACCTCCTTTCTTTCAGATATCTTTGGGACATGTGATTGGGCTGTGACCCCTTTCTTACAGATATCTTTGGGACATGTGATTGGGCTGGGCCCCCCTTTCTTCCAGATATCTTTGGGACATGTGATTAGGCTGTGACCCCTTTCTTACATATACCCTTGGGGTCTTGCGATGAGGCTGTGACCCCTTTCTTCCAGATATCTTTGGGACATGTGATTGGGCTTAACCCCTGTAATGGAGCTGGAGCACGCAGTCCAATATCTCCGCTGGTATACGGTAAAATACCCAAGAGGCACTACAGTTTCACCATTCCCGACCTCCCAATTTGGACGACACACAATTTGGGAGTCAAATGAATACTGACTTTATTTTGTTATTGCAGAAATATTTATACCCATCTCTTCCCACAGGCAATACACATGCCCAGATTTGGCCGCACAATACACATAAAGAGAACAATAGGTCTGGTCACACCTCCCTGGCAACTTTGATACAATCAGACATTGATTCAATTACACTTCTTTGTTCTTATCTGAGAATGAAAACACTGTATACAATAGACTTCCTTTATCTTATGCGGAGTCGCTGTAACAGGATTATCTCCCATGCCAAGTAGCTGCAAATGTCTGGGACAATATTCTGCAGAGCATCAACCAACATACATATAGTAGGATCATATTTTAACCATAATAATCATAAAACAGGGTAAAACAGTGATGGGTTCCGCTACAACCCCCTTCTTACATATACCTCTGGGGCCCTGTGATTGGGCTGTGACCCCTTTCTTACATATACCTTTGGGGCCCTGTGATTTATCTGTGACCCCTTTCTTATATATACCTTTGGGGACCTGTGATTGGGCTGTGACCCCCATTCTTCAAGATATCTTTGGGACCTGTGATTGGGCTGTGACCCCCTTCTTACATATACCTTTGGGGACCTGTAATTGGGCTATGACCCCCTTTCTTCCAGATATCTTTGAGGCCCTGTGATTGGGCTGTGACCCCCTACTTACATATACTTTTGGGGACCTGTGATTGGGCTGTGACCCCCTTTCTTCCAGATATCTTTGAGGCCCTGTGATTGGGCTGTGACCCCCTTTCTTCCAGATATCTTTGGGACATGTCATTGGGCTGTGACCCCCTTTCTTCCAGATCTTTGAGGCCCTGTGATTGGGCTGTGACCCCCTACTTAAATATACTTTTGGGGACCTGTGATTGGGCTGTGACCCCCTTTCTTCCAGATATCTTTGAGGCCCTGTGATTGGGCTGTGACCCCTTTCTTCCAGATATCTTTGGGGCCCTATGATTGGGCTGTGACCCACTTACTTCCAGATATCTTTGGGACCCTGTGATTGGACTGTGACCCCCTTTCTTCCAGATATCTTTGGGACATGTGATTAGGCTGTGACCCCTTTCTTACATATACCTTTGGGGTCTTGCGATGGGGCTGTGACCCCTTTCTTCCAGATATCTTTGGGTCCTGTGATTGGGCTGTGACCCCCTTTCTTCCAGATATCTTTGGGACACGTGATTGGGCTTGACCCCCTTCTTACATATACCTCTGGGGCCCTGTGATTGGGCTGTTATCCCTTTCTTACATATACCTTTGGGGTTTTGCGATGGGGCTGTGACCCCCTTTCTTCCAGATATCTTTGGGACATGTAATTGGGCTGTGACCCCCTTCTTACATATACCTTTGGGGCCCTTTTATTGGGCTGTAACCCCTTTCTTACATATACCTTTGCGGTCTTGCGATGTGACCCCCTTTCTTCCAGATATCTTTGGGACATGTGATTGGGCTGTGACCCCTTTCTTACATATACCTTTGGGGTCTTGCAATGGGGCTGTGACTCCTTTCTTCCAGATATCTTTGGGACCTGTGATTGGGCGGTGACCCCCTTTCTTCCAGATATCTTTGGGCCCTGTGATTGGGCTGTGACTCCTTTCTTCCAGATATCTTTGAGACATTAATTGGGCTGTGACCTCTTTTTTACAGATACCTTTGGGGGCCTTGCGATGGGGCTGTGATCCCCTTTCTTCCAGATATCTTTGGCCATGTCATTGGGTTGTGACCACCTTCTTCCAGGTGCCTTTGGGGGCCATGTGAATTGGCTGTGACCCGCTTCTTCCACATAACTTTGTGGCCAAATGATTGGGCTGTGACCCCTTCTTTCAGCTACCATTGAGGTCATGTGATTAGTCTCTGACCCCCTTCTTCCTGATACCTTTCTTGCCATGTGTTTGCCCAGTGATCCACCTTCTTCCAGATATCTTTGGGGCCATATGATTGTGACCCCTTCTTCTATATACCTTAAATCTTTGAGGTTAGACTTCTTCCAGATTCCTTTTGGGCCATGAGATTTGGCTATAACTCCTTCTTAATGCCTTGTTATTGGGCTATAACCCCCATCTTCTAGATATCCTTAGGGTCTTGTGATTGAGTCGTGACACCCTTCTGCAAGATACCTTTGGGGCCCTGTGATTCTGCTGCGATCTCCTTCCACATGTGATTGGGCTGTGACCCACTTCTTCCAGATTCTTCATATACCTTTGGGGCCATGCTCTTTCCTCTCTTGTTCCTAAATTTCGTACCTCTCTCTCGTTCCTCTCGCTCTTTCTTTCCTCTCTCTCTCTTTCCTCTCTCGTTCCTTTCTCTCATTCCTCTCTCTCGTTCCTCTCTCTCTCGTTCCTCTCTCTCGTTCCTCTCTCTCTTTCCTCTCTTTCCTCTCTCTCGTTCCTCTCTGTCGTTCCTCTCTGTCTTTCCTCCCTTTCCTGTCTCGTTCCTCTCTCTCGTTCCTCTCTCTCGTTCCTCTTTCCTGTCTCGTTCCTCTCTTGTTCCTCTCTCTCGTTCCTCTTTCCTGTCTCGTTCCTCTCTCTTGTTCCTCTCTCTCGTTCCTCTTTCCTGTCTCGTTCCTCTCTCTCTCTCTCGTTCCTCTTTCCTGTCTCGTTCCTCTCTCTCGTTCCTCTCTCTCTTTCCTCTCTTTCCTGTCTCGTTCCTCTCTCTCGTTCCTCTCTCTCTTTCCTCTCTTTCCTGTCTCGTTCCTCTCTCTCTCGTTCCTCTCTCTCTTTTCCCTCTCTCTCTTTCTTCTCTCGTTCCTCTCTCTCGTTCCTCTCTCGTTCCTTTCTCTTTTTCCTCTCTCTCTCTTTCCTCTCTCTCTCTCGTTCCTCTCTCTCTCTTTCCTCTCTCTCTCTTTCCTCTCTCTCTCTCTCTTTCCTCTCTCTCTCTCTCTTTCCTCTCTCTCTCTTTCCTCTCTGTCTCTTTCCTCTCTCTCTTTTTCCTCTCTCTCTCTCTTTCCTCTCTCTCTTTCCTCTCTCTCTCTTTCCTCTCTCGTTCCTTTCTCTCGTTCCTCTCTCTGTCGTTCCTCTCTCTCTCGTTCCTCTCTCTCTTTCCTCTCTTTCCTGTCTCTTTCCTCTCTCTCGTTCCTCTCTGTCGTTCCTCTCTGTCTTTCCTCCCTTTCCTGTCTCGTTCCTCTCTCTCGTTCCTCTCTCTCGTTCCTCTTTCCTGTCTCGTTCCTCTCTCGTTCCTCTCTCTCGTTCCTCTTTCCTGTCTCGTTCCTCTCTCTTGTTCCTCTCTCTCGTTCCTCTTTCCTGTCTCGTTCCTCTCTCTCTCTCTCGTTCCTCTTTCCTGTCTCGTTCCTCTCTCTCGTTCCTCTCTCTCTTTCCTCTCTTTCCTGTCTCGTTCCTCTCTCTCGTTCCTCTCTCTCTTTCCTCTCTTTCCTGTCTCGTTCCTCTCTCTCGTTCCTCTCTCTCTTTCCTCTCTTTCCTGTCTCGTTCCTCTCTCTCTCGTTCCTCTCTCTCTTTTCCCTCTCTCTCTTTCTTCTCTCGTTCCTCTCTCTCGTTCCTCTCTCGTTCCTTTCTCTCTTTCCTCTCTCTCTCTTTCCTCTCTCTCTCTCGTTCCTCTCTCTCTCGTTCCTCTCTCTCTCTTTCCTCTCTCTCTCTTTCCTCTCTCTCTCTCTTTCTCTCTCTCTCTCGTTCCTCTCTCTCTCGTTCCTCTCTCTCTCTTTCCTCTCTCTCTCTTTCCTCTCTCTCTCTCTTTCCTCTCTCTCTCTTTCCTCTCTCTCTCTTTCCTCTCTCTCTCTCTTTCCTCTCTCTCTTTCCTCTCTCTCTCTTTCCTCTCTCTCTTTCCTCTCTCTCTCTTTCCTCTCTCTCTCTTTCCTCTCTCTCTTTCCTCTCTCTCTCTTTCCTCTCTCTCTCTTTCCTCTCTCTCTTTCCTCTCTCTTTATGTAAATTGTAACTATTTTTGTTAAGCAATAACCAGGATTACGTTTCCTGCCTATGATGCAGAATGTATGTTTCTTAAAGCTATAGTGTGATACCTGAGAGTTTCGCCATTATTATATTTTACAGTCTCGGCTTCAGGACCCTCCTGTGGGGTTTTTTCTGAATTATTTCTTCCATTTATACGACGTTGCTACTTTGTCTCCATCGTGTGGTGATTTATATATATATTACATTATCTTGAGATCACAATCGGATCCCGTTCTTTTCCATTTTAGTTCTATCTCAGCTGAGAAGTCCCCTGGCCAAAGGGGGAGGGCGGCACTACCATACAACCTGTGGTGGGCCTGGTGAATGGAGGGCCCTTGTACAATATCATTTGGTCATTTCTCAATACAGGATTGGAGCTCTAGGGGTCGATAGATGGATAGATAGATAGATAGATAGATAGATAGATAGATAGATAGATAGATAGATAGATAGATAGATAGATAGATAGAGAGAGGGATAGATAGATAGATAGATAGATAGATAGATAGATAGATAGAGAAAGAGATAGATAGATAGATAGATAGATAGAGAAAGAGATAGATAGATAGACACATAGATAGATAGATAGATAGATAGATAGATAGATAGATAGATAGACAGACAGGGGGGTAGATAAATGATAGATAGATAGAGGGATAGATTGGTGGATAGATAGATAGATAGATAGATAGATGGATGGATAGGTAGAGGGATATATGGGTGGATAGATAGATAGATAGATAGATAGATAGATAGATAGATAGATAGATAGATAGATAGATAGATAGATAGATGGATAGGTAGAGGGATATATGGGTGGATAGATAGATAGATAGATAGATAGATAGATAGATAGATAGATAGATGGATAGATAGATGGATAGGTAGAGGGATATATGGGTGGATAGATAGATAGATAGATAGATAGATAGATAGATAGATAGATAGATAGATAGATAGATAGATAGATAGATAGATAGATAGGTAGAGTGATATATGGGTAGATAGATAGATAGATGGATAGATAGATAGATAGATAGATAGATAGATAGATAGATAGATAGATAGATAGATAGTGAGATTGGATAGATAGATGGATGGATAGATGGATAGATAGAATGAGATCAGGTTACCCAAGGGTGTTCAGCTCACCTATCTATAAAATAATGATCTGCTCCTCTTCCCTAATAAATGAAGAAACTCCTTAACGTAGATGGCCCCTACCCTTTTGTGGGCCCCAGTGCTTTGCACCTGATACATCAGCAGTAGCTCCACCACTGTGGATAACCTTACTATAAGGGCCAACTCTCCTCTTGTACAGTAGTTCCACAAGACGTGCTCTCTTATCCAAGTCAGAGGACCAAGGGTAGAAAGCTGAGAATTGCTCCCGACCCAATAGTCTAATGATTCAAAATCCCCAAAGCGTGCGAGGCTGGTATAGATGATAATAATAAGAAGAAGAAGACTTTAACACTTAATAATATTTGTGTCTGTTAATATTTATCCAATAGCTTATCACCCACCTCTGTGAAACATAATTAATCCTGAGACGGAGTGGACCTTTTTGTGTTCAAGTTCAAAGCGTTTAATAACAATGAATTATAAAAATATATTATATTTCTGCTTTCATTTATCCAATAACTGGGACCTTTTCTGTGTCACTTTCAATGCTCTTTAGGAGATTATCTTGCAGAATTCCCTATAATTACCAATATTAAGATGAGGGGGGGGGGGGAGAGGGAAGAGGGGGGATGAGAAAGTGAAAGACAACCCATGGAAGGTGTGGAGAGGAATGTGGAGTGGGATCAGGGTGGAATGTGGAGTGGGATCAGGGTGGTGGCAAGGGTGGGGGGTTGATAAGTGAGTGGGGAGTTGAAGAGTGGAGGGAAAAGATGACAGTGATGGTCCTGAGGCTGGGGAGGAGTAGATATGGGGTTAAAGAAAAGTGAACTTTCCATTGGTTCTAACGGAAGCATTGACCGTTTTGGCTGCCACATTCCTATTGTGCAGATAGATGCTTTACTTGCATTCACAGTCTCCTCTCATCTCAATAAATTAATCCACAGAACCCAAAATAGAAGATTCCGCTGGAGTATAATTTTATTTAAAAAGGAATAAATTAGACAATTGTTTAAATTTTACAATATTATATTTCGATGTAAGACCACAACTAGACTCCTGTATCTAGATTGTAATTGTAATTATCAGTGGTTGCATGGCACTATTGAGTAGGTACAATGACCACATGCTGATACAGAGAGTGCTCTGGCTCTGTTGTCCTTAGAGCTGACGCTCTAATTGCTCGTACCTGCGTGTTGTGCCTGTATCTCACTGGGTATCTGCCCAACCAGTCGTGACTTGTATGGAATGAAACCACCTGGAACTCGCCCACCTGTGTATGGAATGTTTATGGACTCCTTGTTGTCTTTGTTGGGCCCAATGTGTAATTGCTGCCCTGCGGATAACTGACTGGGAGATGGGGCTGGAAATACTAAGCTGCAATGTGAGACCCTCCAATGTCTATATTATTCTCTGGAGCCTACACACTAATTCAGGCTTCTCCGCCTATTGTAATTAAGTAAGGTCTACAGTAAAATAAACAACTTTTAAATATATACATTTTCTTCAATAAACCCTACTGATCTGAATTCACAGCTGTATTATACTGTTGTCCGGCTACGGAAGTAGTCCCACATTGTTCATATGGCCTGTTACATTACCAACACTTATACAGTGGCGGACCTAGTGAACCGAGGGCATCTATCTATCTATCTATCTATCTATCTATCTATCTATCTATCTATCTATCTATCTATCTATCTATCTCTCTATCTATCTATCTATCTATCTATCTATCTATCTATCTATCTATTTATCTATCTATCTATCTATCTATCTATCTATCTATCTATCTATCTATCTATCTATCTATCTATCTATCTATTCTATCTATCTATCTATCTATCTATCTATCTATCTATCTATCTATCTATCTATCTATTCTATCTATCTATCTATCTATCTATCTATCTATCTGTCCTTCTCTATTTATCTATCTATCTATCTATCTATCTATCTATCTATCTATCTATCTATCTGTCCGTCTCTATCTATCTATCTATCTATCTATCTATCTATCTATCTATCTATCTATCTGTCTGTCTATCTATCTATCTATCTATCTATCTGTCTATCTATCTATCTATCTATCTATCTATCTATCTATCTATCTATCTATCTATCTATCTGTCCTTCTCTATCTATCTATCTATCTAGCATTTTTGATCTGTACTATACTAGGTTGGAATAATAGGATGAATACATCAGAAGCGCTCCACAAGACCACCTTATAAAACATTAACATTAATTATGGGGTGAGACTGATAGCAACCCAGAACATCACACTAGGACAAACAACACAGATGATGAGTTAAGGGACAAGGGGAGATGTGGCAATGTCTTCCACTAGATCCACTAAAAGAAGTATATGGAGCCAAGAGCCTGAGGGATGAGTCTTCAGGATAAGTGTGACCAGGTCCTTGGTGGAACCCCAAATGAGCCTCCACCCTGTATGATAAAGTGCCGCCAGACTCCAGATCTGCCCAAGTACCTATATTGAAGACAGAAGACCCAGGAGCCACATCTACCATAACATCCCAAACTTGATTATTAACATAGGCTCATCCCCAGGCTTAAATGACTCCCTATTACAGCTATAATAGAAATAGTTATCATCTACAAAATATATAATCAGGTTGGATATGTAGCCAATATATGAAATAACTAACCTTGGAATCAAATCAGCTGATAAATAGACATACAAATGTGCAAAGAAGAACCGTAGCAGAACCCATTAGACTGTGCCAAGGGCCACATTTGTTTGCTAGTTATCAATATTATCAACTGTGTAAGCTGTGAGCATAAAATATTTTTGGGGAAAAGCTGAATGTTTATGAGTATAGGAATCCATTTTGTGTTTGTTACCTCACTTTCTCAGAGCTGAATCATGGGGGTTGTGTGTTTTGGCTCAGAGGAGAGAGGGTTGGGAAAGAGAGCCTTTGTTAAGATAACTGGATAAGATTGAAAATGACACCACACTCCTTCCCTCTCACTGGCCCAGAAGCATACGCCTTTTTCAGGAAATGCCGCCATATCTCTGCAGAACTGTAAACGTAAGACATAAGTGTAGGACTATGTTCCTTCCCTGGATGTTGGTATTGCCATGCTCTTATTGTGGCTGTCTAATCTGGTGAAAGGCTACTTAAAGTCTTTTATCTATTCCAGCTGGCGAGGTACAGAAAGTAACCCTGTGCACGGGCGGGGAGTTGACCCTTTTCCGTAACAGCCCCCTCCCACCTTTCGACCTACGTATCATGGATTCCACCAGGGCCCAGCAAATGCATAAGAATATTTTTTGCTTCTAATTAAAAACTAACTGTATTACTTGTATCTGCTTAATTATACTCTTTGTTAGACTCAAATAAATGATTATTTTCATTGTGCTGTGGTCCTGAGTTTCTGAAAACTCTGTACAGAGGATTCCATCTTGTCTAGGTTCAACAATTTCTGAAAACTTGAAGCCCAAGCGATCTGATTATCTTCATTTATCAGGGGATGGGTTCGAGGTAAGAGGTGGAGGGAGCCGGGATTTTTAAAAAATTTGATCTTTTAAGATGTCATACCTACGCCCTTACCCTCTTATTGACTAGAAGTAGGCAGCTTGCAACGTTGACTGCAAGCCCTGCTCTTTAGGAATACAAACAGGCCTCTCGCACACACAACCTTCACCAATGTATTATGGATGCCTCTAGAAACCAATAGAGACAACAAAACACTAACATTTCAAATAATAATAGTAATAATAATTAATAGTAGGTCCAAGGAGGGACAAGCAGGGCTTCGGTGGTATGGGCCAGGGTGGGAGTCCTACATTACAGAAATGGAAAAAAAATAATATAAACAAATAATTAGACTATACTGGGCCAACCTGAGGAGGGCCCCTGTGCATTAGACTGCCTGCACCAGTGGGAGCTCCATCCGTGACTTGCACTATTCATCACTATGTTACACACTTCCCTCATTATTTCAAGCCATACATTACATACAATCCTAGTTTGTAATACACTGTTACTAAAATTGTCATAGCCCTTGAATCATAAATTCCTTGTTCTTTATACTCAATGCTTCCTATTTTGCATTTCACAGTGCCAGGTTTAGTAGCCCATGGCTATAGTTCTCAACATCAAGTCTCTCCTGCACAAGGAACTCTGTGAGGCAATCCTTCAGATAAGGCAACAGCAAAAAATAGAGGTACCCCATCAGAAAACGAACTAACCTTAATAGGTTAGTTCTATGGACATGATAACCCACTCTGTGGGCAACCTCATTTAGCCACTTGTGCCCTTCACAGGGAGAAATATCCTGTAGTATATCAGTCTGGTCCCGCTCTCTAGAGTGGTCCAGCCCCGAAATACCAGGCAATTCTACCCTGAACAGGAGAAACCACAAAACTCAGATATATGTTTCAGCCTTAGTTGGGCCTCGACAATGAAGTGTAGCTGATAAGCCCCCAAGGGACAGTGAGCCAAGAGTCTAGATCTGGAGCCCCCTATCATTCTTAAGCAACAACAAATTAGTGATTCTCAGTCAGAGAACTAACTAACCTTAATAGGTTAGTTCTATGGACATGATAACCCACTCTGAGAGCAACCTCTTTTAGCCACTTGTGCTCTTCACAGGGAGAAATATCCTGTAGTATATTAGTCTGGTCCCACTCAATAGAGTGATCCAGCCCCGAAATACCAGGCAATTTTACCCTGAACCGGAGAAACAGCAAACCCCAGACGTATGTTTCGGCCTTTATGGGCCTCGTCAGTAGGGTCTAGTTGATAACTTCCTAAGGCACAGTGAGTGACAGGTCGATGTGTAGAGCAACTATCACCCTTAGGGAGACTAAACTCTAAGGGTTATTTGCATAGGCAAATACAAGAAATAGAGGTGCCTATTCAGAGAATGAACTATCCTTAATAGTTAGTTCTATGGATAATGATAATACTTAAGATTAATAGTTGAGATTAAAAAAGGACAAGATGACTTGGGGCGATAGAATAAAAGACCTAGAATTGCAATCTGACAAGCAAATAGATATGCCACCCACAATCATCTGCAGAGACGCATACAGATCTGATAGAGCCGATGCTAGAGTAACAAGAAGATGCAGATAACAGATCCAGAAGGTCAAACCTTAGGCCCAGAAACATCCTGGAATCGCAATCTGATGCAAAAGAAATCACTCTTAAAATATTTCATGAACTATTGCCAGATAGATCCAAGCAGACTTGAGATGGACAGGGCGCACCAAGCCTAGACAGGAAGAAATCCACAGAACAAACCTAGAGACGTCATAGTTACAATATTGTATCTTGCATCCATGGAGGCAATACTCAGGAAGGTGAGAACATTTTAAGAATATACAGCTGGTGGGTGCCAAAATAGAAATCTACCGCAACCTCTCTCCTATAACTCTCCAGAAGTAAAGAGTTAAGCTGTACAATGGCCCCAGTCTAGATCCTAGCAACAAATCAGAGACGTTTAATTTTTTTTTTAGAGATTCTGGTCCCAATTACATCCTCAAAATAAATAGAAGACAAAACTGCTTCTTACACCTGCTTCTCTAGGTGGGGGAGGTAGTAAAGCAGACCCACCATCCCTCGGTTGTAACAACTGGTGACAGTGGTGGGATCTCGGTATAAGAACCGGCAGCCAGGATGGCAAATGGCAACCTATCCCAGGTGGAAATCAAGTTCTTTCTGTGACTTGAAGGAGATACCAAAACTCACAGACTACAGTATATACTCAAGTATAAGCCGACCCGAGTATAAGACAGGGCAACTAATTTTACCACAAAAATCTGTGAAAACTTATTGACTCAAGTATAAGCTGAGGGTGAAAAAGAGGGTCATTGCTTCCTGATCATCATCCTCCTCCTTCCCCCCCTTATAATCCTCCTCCTTCCCCCTTTATCATCCTCCTCCCCCCTTATCATCGTCCTCCTTCCCCTTATCATCCTCCTCCTTCCCCCTTATCATCCTCCTCCTTCCCCACCTTATTATCCTCCTCCTCCCCCCCTTATCATCATCCTCCTCCTTCCCCCCCTTATCATCATCTTCTTTCTCCCATAACGTCCTCCTTACTGCACCCTCCCCAATCCCTATCCTCCTCTCTTGTTACTTGCTACTATGCTCCAATGAGCTGATGCTGATCCTGATGCCGCAGCACGTCTACAGTACCGGCATATGCTAATGACGAGGGGGATAGGGATTGGAGAAGGTGCAGTAAGGAGGAGGTTATGGGGGAAATAAGATGATGATAATTGGGGAGAGGGAGGAGAAGGAGGAGGATGATGATAGGGGTGAGGAGGAGGATAATAAGGTGGGGGGAAAGGAGCAGGATGATAAGGGGGGGAAGGAGGAGGATTTTTTTTTGACTCAAGTATAAGCTGAAGGGGTTTTTTTCAGCATAAAAAAAATTGCTGAAAAAGTCGGCTTATACTCGAGTATATACAGTATTTATCTAGTACTACCAGACCAGATACCTGGATGCCTGCAGAGGGAAGGTGACCCAGTAGTTAAGGAGTCTGATCCCAAGAATGAAGGAGCGGCTATCATACAGGGTTGCCACAACAGAGATGACACTAACCCGTTAGTGATAAGCTTGATAGATCAAAGTGTTGGTCCAAGCAGAACAAAGAAACCATTAAAGCATTACAGAGTTTTGTAATATCTAGAACCTGTTGGATCTATGGATGGAACAAAACTCGTCCCAACGCTCATTCACATTTCACTCATTTACACACTTAATCGAGAATCGACTTAATACTTATTTCAAACAACCTCATATTTCAACCAAAGAGTACTGATCACAGTATAACACAATTATTAAATCCTCCTCACACCTTAAAAAGGTAAGATATGAAACCTTTAGATATGCTGAATACTGAGCACCAAAAAAAGACCCCACAGAATAAAGCTACTCAAAAAAAAAAGAACAAGGTCAAAGCATTCAACACCCTGGGATGGACCTACCAATGTTAGACGTTGCAATACGTAGGCATCAATGCCACATTTCTGAAAGGAATTCAAACTTTTTACACAAGCCAAGAACCTCCGTCAAGTTACCAGATGCCCACATAGATGACATCCTCGAGGGGAACCAGGCATGGATGCCCCCTTTCACCGCCTTTTTTTGCAATAGCTATCCAATCATTGGCAGCTACAATCAGGGAACCCAGGGATATAACTGGCCTGGTGGTAAGACTGAAGACAAAGCCAGTTTATTTGATGACCATCACCTGACCACTAACTGCATTACTGAACCTATATGAGCTTTTGACAAACTTTGCGTACCTATCAGGACTTCAAATCAACGCAGACAAATAGGAAGCCATTGATCTAACAATGCCTCTCACAATCCTTAAGCTAATACAAATACATTTTGACTTCCAATGGCACCCTAAGTTTATTAATATATCTGGGGCGAACATCCAAGCCAGGGTGGATAAACTATATTTGGAGGAACTGTATCAGGTAAACTACCATTTTAATATAACCATACTAATTAGTACACTACATAAATGGCACTCGTATAATTTATGGCTTCTTGGCCGAATAGCCATGGTTAATATGTCCCTCTTCCCCATAATACTGTACCTCTTTTAGATTCTTCCAACACAGATTAAACACAAGGACTTAAAAAGAAAGTTTTCACCTTATATGAAGATACACATCATAGGGCATATAGGACAATCAGGGAGGTTTCTCAGTGCAGAACTTAAAAATATAATTCGAGTATGGCCAAATGATCCAAAGACAATCATGGCATTCCTCAACAGATACTACAGGCTGGGTATCAACTGAAAAATCAAATGTTTTCCTGGAAAAATATCACATATATAGTTGTCATAACTGCGGGTTGTCAAATGTTGTTGCTAACGCTGCAGCCCTCGCGAAGCAAGGGCCGCAGTTGCTGGCATGGAGCGCCAAAGGCGCTCCTTGCCAGCAACTGCGGACCTCGCAACATTTACGGACTTACGACACAGAAATACAAGACGCAGGACTTAGACAAACAAAAAATAACGACCTCACAAAATTACGACTTTAACGGCCGTCCCGGGCGAACCTCAAAACATTCAAAACACAATAAATACACACAACAAACACATAAAAAGCTTACCCACAGCAAGAGGGAGCACCCAGGAAACCAGTAATGTGCATAGCACTTACAACTTGTCTATATCTGCTCAATGAAACAGATGCTTAAAGCTCTGGACTGTGTAATCCAATCCAGTTTCACACATACAGTGTGTTCCCAAAACAAAAATCTGAAAATAAGTGGTCAAAAAAAAAAAGGAGGAGGATGACAAAAAAGAAAAACATGCATCCAAGATCCAAGACTCTGTAGCCATGCTAGATTAGGTTAACATTTTGGCCACCGAAAAAAACGCGCACGCACACTATTTACACTACACACTGCACACATTGCTCACACTTACACAGCAGCTTCACAGCACTCAAAACACACATTGTATGCTGCAGCAACATGAAAACAGATTGTCAGCTCTTCAGCATAATGCTTCCTGCATTTATTACTTCAAAATAGGTAAAGTATATTCCTTTATTGATGTATTATTTAGTTCATTACCATACGCCAAACAGCATTAGCTCACTTACAATTAGATTCCTGTCATTTTTTGACGGGCAATATTCTAGTCCAAGATATAATGTGGCTATATAAGAGCCTGAATATCAGCTCTTACACCATGAACTCTCTGACAATATGGAACAGACTGAAATATAAGTTATCTACACCAAACTCCCCAATGATATCACTGCTACATAACCTAAACTTCCCACAGGGAAATAATACAGGACAATGGAAACCAATGTGAAAATAAGAATATATAATTTCCTGGACAGAGGCAACCTAATCTCTTACGCAAGGCTACTGAACCATACAGTTGTAAGTCCTAAGGACTATTAAACTTACATGCAAATTACACACAATCCCTTGTGGACTCACCCCAGACAACCCACGAATGCCATACGAGCAAGCCTTTGATAAAAATGTAACAAAACAATGCAATTGGCCTTATCTATAGCCATGGAACCTCTCCCCCCCAAAGACCAACTAGATAAGTTAAAACAAAAATAGAAAAAAGGGACTGAATGTAGAAATCAAATATAGAGATTGGGATACATGCTTGAAACATATTGGCTAAGGAACAAGTAATTACATTACACTAGAAGCTAACCTCCAAGTATTGCAGAGAATTACCAAGTTCCTCATAGACTGCACATTATATACCACCTACCCATGACAATGCTACTGGAGCTGTGGGGAAGTGGGCACACAATATCATGGTGGTACAAACAATTAGGAAAAACAAATATTTCCCAAAATTAATAACACTAAATCAGACGTATAAAGGATACCTCTGTCTTGAAGATGCAGAAATCTGTTACCCCAAAGCTAGGTGTATCCCTAGAATTAGCCAAGCTATAGGAAATTCGAAATATGTTTCAGCAAAGGAATAGAGACTATCCCCATAAATATATAATAGATTGTGTACAAATCTAAACACAATATCTCACAAGGGTAAAATGACTCAAATAACATGACGGTAAATAATGTAGCTTCAATGCAAACAGGCAAGAAGAAAACAGCCTACTATATTATATATGGAAGAGCCAGTGATGGTGGTGTAGATGAATAAAAACAATAAAACAAGTCATCAGTCATTATTGATAATATTATACCATAACTCTTTGTGTGAAGATAAATCAACCAGAGGGAAACAACGTTACTTTACAATAAATCAATTGGCTGTACAAAATTAACTGAGATTCAAGCAGTATCTAAGACAGAAAATTTACTCTTCAGCATCCACTATACACATCCATATAATTAAAAAGAAAGATTATCCTACAATATAATATGAGAGACTATATGCAATTAATCTGGTCTGCAGAGAAACCGATAAAAAAAGTTCACAAATATTTAAGTCAGAAAGAAATAGGCGATGGTCGTTTCACCGCTTTATGCAGCTTTCTCAATTTCAAGGCAACTCAAAGGGGCCACTATAACCCCCGCCAAAGACGGGCGTCAAAAGAAACAGGTACCATATAGCATAAAAGATCTGTGCATATCATATTGGGCTTAAAAATAGCTGAAATAGTACTATAAACCATACAAAATCAAATAGGTAGGGACAGGAATTATGATGATGGCATAGTGATATTACAAGCGAGTCAGATAGATATATAAATATATTTACAGTTGTGCTCAGAAGTTTGCATACCCTGGCAGAAATTGTGTAATTTTGGCATTTATTTTAGACGTAAGACTGATCATACAAAAAAATATGTCTTTTATTGAAGGATAGTGATCATATGAAGCCATTTGTTATTACATAGTTGTTTGTTTTTAAAATCATAATGATAACCGAAATCACCCAAATGGCCCTGATCAAAATAAATACATTTCACGATTTCTGCCAGGGTATGCAACATTTTGAGCGCAACTGTATGTTCATTATTTGGTATTTATAGAATATATAATAATGGTCAAAGTGCAAGCATGATAATTAAATAAATAAATAAATAAATAGAAAAGGTTACCATAGGAAGAAATAATGACAAATAATATAAAATTAAATTAACAGAATGAATGAAAAAAAAGAATGAAAAAAATTAGAATCAGAAAAATGCAAAAATGATGAATGTGATCCAGAGAATCTGGAAAAACTTAGAGAAACTTATCACTGAAATGTATGACAAATAGGTAACTTTGACCCCTAATTGTGATTATTGTGCATTTTTTCCAAAAACCTAGGATCTGTGGAGAAAAAAAGGTTTCTATGTAGCCTATATGACATCACCAAACTTTATATAGCTTCAAATATCACCAGCCTTGTCATGGCCCCGAATACTTTAAAAAATTAAAGAAACAGCCTTGTTGAAAAGATATAGAGAATTACTCATCATTACCTTAATAAGTCATAATAAGATACCCCTTCTCAACTACCCTTTAACCCTTCCCTTCCTCTCCCTTCCTCCCCTCCTCTATCTCCCTTCTTTTTTTTACTTTAAACTTTAAAGAAGAACCAAAGATACATGGAAGCATTATATATTACCATTCATATGATTGTATGACAATGTATAACTGTGTGTGCAGCCAAATCCCTCCTCCATATTAATAATAAAAATACATTTAAAGAAAATGAAGGGGTTAATTCCTGCATTCTCTTGGCTGTTTTTGTTACTACATAATGATGATGTTTGTGCACCCACGCTGCTGAGGTACTGTGAATGATTCCAGCACACACACACACACACGCACCTATATATATATATATCACATATATAGTTCTCGAAGCGAGGGCCGCAGTTGCTGGCAAGGAGCGCCAAAGGCGCTCCATGCACTGGTGGAGATGGTGGAGATGAGCGACGTAGGCGCTCATCCCTACGACCCTGTACGACTTTTGGACCCCAAATGCAGACCCTTGCGAAGCAAGGGGTCGCATTTGGGGAGGTGGAGGCTCTACAGCGCCTCAGAAGAGGCTACAAACACCCACAGAAGCGGGACTTTGAAAAAAAAAGCGCAAATATAGCTGAAAGTGAGGAAATACAATTATTGTTACAGATTGGAAATGCAGCTAAGCATGGGCAAGTTCTAATAATGGGAGATTTTAATTACTCTGAAATAAACTGGATAAATGAGACCAGCAGTTCAGCTAAGGGGAGCAGGTTCTTGAGTACACTCAGGGATCATTATCTGGCCCAGGTTATACAGGAGCCTACTAGAAATGAAGCTATCTTAGATTTAGTCATCACAAGTAAGATTGATATAGTATCAAATGTGGAAATAGGGCAACCTTTGGGAAACAGTGATCACAACACAGTCTCATTTGAGATTGAATTAAAAAAACAACATTTTAAGGGGCCAACAAAAACTCCTAATTTTAAAAGGGCAGATTTTAACGGTCTAAGGGCAGCAATACAAAGTATAAACTGGGACAAAGAACTGATAGGTAAAAACACTGACCGTAAATGGACAACATTTAAATCCTTACTAAATATACATACACATCGGCATATACCGTGTGGGAATAAAAGTAAAAGGAGTAAATCACATCCAATGTGGCTTAACAATGATTTAAAGATCAAGATACAGAATAAAAAACAGGCATTTAAATTATACAAACAAGAGGGGACAGAGACTGCTTTACAGGAATACAAGGAAATCAACAAGGCAGCAAAAGCGCTATTAGACTGGCTAAAATAGAAAATGAAATATTAATTGCAAAAGAGAGTAAGACTAACCCTAAAATATTTTTTAAGTATATTAATGGGAAGAAGGCGAGGAAGGAAGCTATAGGAACATTACAATGTGACACAGGCCGTCTGATAATTAGTGACCAGGAAAAGGCAGATGAGCTAAATAGGTTCTTTTCTTCGGTATACACAAGGGAGGTACCAGTGGTTGGGACACTGCAACATAATGGGCTACACTACCTTCACCAAATAACTGGTTAACACAGGAAGTAATCCAAAAGAGGTTGGAAAAAATAAATGTTAATAAAGCCCCGGGTCCTGATGGAATACATCCAAGGGTACTGAGGGAACTGGGTTCTGTAATAGCCAAACCATTATATCTAATTTTTCAAGATTCACTCAACACAGGGTCTCTACCAGATGACTGGAGAAAAGCTGATGTAATAACTATATTTAAAAAGGGAGCAAGAGCAAATCCGGGGAATTATAGACCAGTGAGCCTCACTTCTGTAGTGGGGAAGCTTTTAGAAGGGTTAATAAGGGATAATATACAAGAATATGTCTATTTGAACAGGATTATAAGTAGGAGTCAACATGGATTTATTAGGGATAGGTAATGTCAAACATATCTAATTAGTTTCTATGAGGAGTTTAGTAGGAACCTGGATCAAGGCAACTCAGTGGATGTAGTCTTTTTGGATTTTGCAAAGGCTTTTGATACAGTGCCACATGGGAGACTATTGTGCAAACTAAGAGATACAGGAGTTGCAGTAAATATCTGCTCATGGATTGAGAGCTGGCTAAAAGACAGGAAGCAAAGGGTTGTTGTAAATGGAACATACTCCGATTGGACTAATGTGGTAAGTGGGGTTCCTCAGGGTTCAGTATTAGGTCCTCTCCTTTTTAACATATTTATTAATGACTTAGAGGTAGGATTGGAGTGTGGTGTCTCCATTTTCGCTGATGACACGAAGTTGTGCAAGGTAATTAAATCAGATAGTGATGTGTGTTCCGTCAAAATGAATTTACATAAAAATTGAGGAATGGGCATCTAAATGGCAGATGAGATTTAATATGAATAAATGTAAAGTTATGCATCTGGGAAGGAAAAATAGCCATGCAATTTATAATCTTAATGGAGCAAATCTAGGGGTATCAGGTATTGAAAGGGATTTGGGAGTGCTTGTGGACAACCACCTAGGTAACAGTGCTCAAAGCCAAGCAGCAGCTGCAAAGGCAAATAAAATATTAGCATGTAATAAGAAGGGTATAGAAGCCAGGGAAGCAAATATAATTCTGCCACTATACAAATCTCTAGTACGCCCTCATTTGGAA
>CM050166.1:436388342-436462203 GCA_027410445.1 Discoglossus pictus
TCCCCCTCCTCTCCCTCCCCAGTGTCTCCCCCCTCCTCTATGTCTCTTCCCCCTCCCCTCTGTGTCTACCCCTATCCTCTCCCACCCTGTGTGTCTCCCTGCGCGGTTCGTTGTGCAATGCGCATGCGTGCCTTACACTGCGCGATTTGCATGCGCAATGGGCATGCGCTGCCTATTGCGCAATGCGCAATTGTCAAACTGCGTTTTGTTGCAAGCGTGATGATGAATCATAGTTTGACAACTATTATATGTGATTGTAACCAAAAGATGACAAAGAATGAAAGGGTCACCAAACTCACATAGTTGCATGGCCAGATTTATCATTAGGCAGAATAAGTAAGTGCCGGAACATGGCTCTGACCTATAGGGGGCGTCGTGTTCTAACCATGTAAAATATGTTAATTTGATGTCTCTGAATTCTCTTGTTGCTTTGGTGCAGTGATATCAAATCCCTTCTCTGATTGGCTGAATTGTTTTTCTCATCAACGGACTTCCTCTGCTCTCTACACAGTACGCAGAGAAATATAGTCCTGTTGTAACATCAAGTTATATTAAATGTAAGCAAAAACATACAAATCCCATAATTCTTTTGTAGAACAAAAACTTCATAATGTGGAAAAAATGTTGTTCGGAACTAAAAAAATAAATAACGTTTTTACATTTTTACTTTTATATACTTTTATATACAAATATTCTTTATTACTGGTGTCCATTTTTTGCAGCTTATGTCTCAATTGGGAATTTATCTTGTAAACAAATGAAAATTCTGTTAGAGCTAATGACAGCACTGGCAGTTGTATATGTGACATTCCCACTGTGCAGATAGAAACTTCCTGTGTCAAAGTCTCCGCCCATCTCAGGAAATAGATCGCTGGGACCTACAAGGGTAAATTCCACAACCGCGGCGTAATTGCATAGAAATGTAATGAGTCGGGATATCTGCTATTTGTTTTACATTTTACTTATTTACAAAAGGGGCCATTTTTTGACTAGTGTGATCTTTTAACCCCATCTCCGCCAGTTGCAATAATATAAAAATGTTATTAAAAAGCTGCTTGGAATAGATGGTTCTTCTGGCAAAGGGTTAAAATAGTAAAATGTGACATATTGCTATTATACGGCAAAAATAGATATTTATGATGCTGCCATTATACTGTGGCTCCCAATAACATCAGTATAAGTGATTGCACTTTGGGAATGTATTACATATTCACAAGCACTATCACATATTCACACATTACATGACATAGACATTACTAAAATACATCCCAATAGGGAAACTGTCTCATGGAACTCCTGTTTTACTGCTTAAAAACAAACAAATAGTCCCTGCATGGGTCTGCCAACTGCAGAATATGGAGACACAGACTTTGTTGGGCTGGCTGTGCAGTGCAGTGACCTAGCCTGTCCTAGCCTATTAGGGGCCATGTCTCAGTTGAGACACTGCACAGCCAGTACAGCAGAGTTTGTGTCTGCATATGCTGCAGAGGGCAGCCCCATTCATTTGGCCGAATTTGATAGACATTAAAATTAATTGTACAACGGTCTCAAGCGCGCACAACTAAAGGAAATTATATTTATGTATCATTTCGGGGGTTAAATTGATCTCAGGTATCAATGAGTTAATACATATCAGGCCACCCACATGAACCAGAACAGTATTGGCATTCATTTTCATAAGGCTTCATTTTCAATGTTGTGCGAGTCTGATTGCATATCGGACCCCCGAACCTAATTGATTGACACGTAACCTTCATGTTTTACTGCCGTAATGATGACAGTCTCATTTTCTATTGGCCGATTCGAAATGGGCGGTTACGAGCTTGGTGAATTGATCCGGTTCCCGCCCACAACTGCTCCATAACAGTGTATGGTTTACGGTTTAGGCTTGAGGATCGCAACTCGCGACCTGGAGCAATTGAATGGCCTCGCAAATGGAGACAAACGGGGGCGCGTAACTCACTTGCAGACATGCAGCCGTCTACGATCGAGTTACGGGCTTGGAATTGTATGGGGCCCTATTTGTTTATTGACAGATCTTGTAAGAACTTCTTAATACAATAAAGTACATAAAAGTAAATAGATATTATATACCTAGAAACATCCAGGAACCTGCCATATTGGGTCAGAGGTGTCTTGTTTCTTACTAAAGTTTATTAATTGGAAAATGGGGTGACTGTGGCCACGTGGTGTAAGAGGATTGGAAATGGGAAGGAAGCAACCGGGGAGATGTTTAAATGAGGAACACAACGTAACTTCATCATTTTACAGGATTACATATTGCTGATGTGTTATAGGAGCAACTGAAGCAATGTGTTGGTGACACCTTACATGGCCACCACGCCCTACGTGTTTATCTCTTTATTTAAAGGGATGTGGAAGGTCCCTGGGTGTTACTAGGTATATAATATCCCTGCCTATCTATTTAGTGTTATGTACAGTATTTTAGTAAGAAGTGCTTATAAGCACAAATAGTCCCTGTATGGGTCTGCCCACTGCAGCGTATGCAGACATAGGCTCTGTAGGGCTGGATGTGCAGTGTAGTGTCCTAGCCTATCAGGGCACCATGTCTCAGCAGCATTTTGCAGAATGGTTAGTATGAGGAACAGCAAGTACAGCTGAGTTGGCGTCTGCATACGCTGTAGTGGGCAGACCCATACAGGGACTATTTGTTTGATTGTAGGCAGAATCATATCAGCATTTCTTAATGAAATAAATAAATAAAAGTCAATAGATATAGAGCTGTATTATAGCTAGTAACATCCGGGAACCTTCCATATCCCTTTAAGATAGGACGTGAAGAAAAATCAGAACCAGGGCCATGTCTACTTCTTTGCTTTCAAAAAACTTTTTGAGCAATGATTTTGTCCCAAAGGCTTGTCCACCAGGCATGGAAAGGATACCATTGAGTCAACATCCAGCTTAAATTGTTGGTTGCCCAAAGCATGTTGGGCACACTCCAGGGCTATGTGGCATTCAGTAGCCAGTAGGGATATTTTAGCCGGTGCAGTCCAGATATGAGACCATTCTTCCATATCTGGAGAAAGGTTGATATCCTGTTCCCAAATAAACATATAATTTCATTTGGTACAATTTTTCAGTGAAAGGGACCAATTTATGGTATAGCTGGGCTATAAGACGCAGCGGGGCTTGTATGTGGGATCTGAATTTTGGGGGAATCCATATACAATGTAGGTGATGTTTGGTAAGGTCACTACTGATATCTACTGTCAAGAGGAGGAGCAGCTGGACAGGTCAATTAATGAATCTCATTAGTTAGGTCAAGAGGAGGGACCAGTTGGACCAGCCAGAATGGCGCTAAGGATTCCTTGGAAGGAGGCTGGTTCAGGATCTGGACAAGATGGCAGTTAGTAAGTGACT
This sequence comes from Discoglossus pictus, assembly GCA_027410445.1. Lineage (NCBI taxonomy): Eukaryota > Metazoa > Chordata > Amphibia > Anura > Alytidae > Discoglossus > Discoglossus pictus. The sequence goes on from CM050166.1 coordinate 436,391,724, forward strand.
CTGTACCAAGCACTGACTTGGAAATGGAATTAATGCATCATTTTTCCTCATTATGTCTCAAGCACACAGCAATAAGTAGAGAAGAAGTATTAGGTATCCATAGTGTTAGGATAATGATCTGCTCCCGTTCCTCCGAGCTCATGAGCCAACCAGCACTTAGTCTCATGCAGAAATCTAATGTTCACTTTTCAACTGTCACTGTTGCCCTGGCAACCCACAACACTACAGCACTTCACTTCAAGATTCTCCCCCATCAACGCTGTCCTCACACCCACCATGTGTGTGGTTAATGGATCACTGTAAGGCTAACTATGCGAGATGGGTAACGTGGGTGTGCTTCAGGTTAGGGGGGCATTACATTTGTAACAATGGCAGCCGTGCCCTGGTAGAAACCCAAAAGGTGAAACCTGATTGTACTGCTAAATGTTTTCAGGCCTGTAATATGGGTGGGCACTTAAAGGGAAATATTCCAAGACAGTCCTCAAGCTCAGGTGGTTTGCTTGTCAAGGAGTATCCCAATAAATACAAATGTTCGTATCTTATGAAATAAATTAGGGTTATTTTGTAATAATTTTATTATTTCTTTACGTCAAATATAAAATAACAACTTTTACCAATTATATATTCGAGGAGTTTTTAAAAAAAAGAAGATCCAGTCCATCTATTTCATGATGGTCAATTTATATGAACAAACTGATGACCATGTCCACAAGCAATGGCTCCCACTGGTTGGTTGGCAGACACTCAATGAGAGGTGGCTTTGGGTCTGTGGGCAGAGGAAGAGGGTGTGCCCGAGGGCAGAGGATTTAAGTTGTTCCCTTTATTCAAGAAGTAAACAGTGTGGAGTGAGAGGCTCAGGATAGAGGAGCCATGAGGCTGAGCCTGGTGTGGGGCTGTGTGGCCCTCAGTGTGCTGGTGCTGGCTACTGGAGAGGAGACTGGAGGCAGAGATGGAGAGGTGAGTGAGGGGGTACAGGAGAGTGCTGGGAGAGAGAGGTGAGTGAGGGGATACAGGAGAGTGCTGGTAGAGAGAGGTGAGTGAGGGGGTACAGGAGAGTGCTGGGAGAGAGAGGTGAGTGAGGGGATACAGGATAGTGCTGGGAGAGAGAGGTGAGTGAGGGGATACAGGAGAGAGCTGGGAGAGAGAGGTGAGTGAGGGGATACAGGAGAGTGCTGGGAGAGAGAGGTGAGTGAGGGGATACAGGAGAGAGCTGGGAGAGAGAGGTGAGTGAGGGGATACAGGAGAGTGCTGGGAGAGAGAGGTGAGTGAGGGGATACAGGAGAGTGCTGGGAGAGAGAGGTGAGTGAGGGGGTACAGGAGAGTGCTGGGAGAGAGAGGTGATACAGGAGAGTGCTGGGAGAGAGGTGAGTGAGGGGGTACAGGAGAGTGCTGGGAGAGAGAGGTGATACAGGAGAGTGCTGGGAGAGAGAGGTGAGTGAGGGGGATACAGGAGAGTGCTGGGAGAGAGAGGTGAGTGAGGGGGATACAGGAGAGTGCTGGGAGAGAGAGGTGAGTGAGGGGATACAGGAGAGTGCTGGGAGAGAGAGGTGAGTGAGGGGGTACAGGAGAGTGCTGGGAGAGAGAGGTGAGTGAGGTGATACATGAGAGTGCTGGGAGAGAGAGGTGAGTGAGGGGATACAGGAGAGTGCTGGGAGAGAGAGGTGAGTGAGGGGGATACAGGAGAGTGCTGGGAGAGAGAGGTGAGTGAGGGGATACAGGAGAGTGCTGGGAGAGAGGTGAGTGAGGGGATACAGGAGAGAGAGGTGAGTGAGGGGATACAGGAGAGTGCTGTGAGAGAGAGGTGAGTGAGGGGATACAGGAGAGAGAGGTGAGTGAGGGGATACAGGAGAGTGCTGGGAGAGAGAGGTGAGTGAGGTGATACATGAGAGTGCTGGGAGAGAGAGATGAGTGAGGGGGTACAGGAGAGTGCTGGGAGAGAGAGGTGAGTGAGGGGATACAGGAGAGTGCTGGGAGAGAGAGGTGAGTGAGGGGATACAGGAGAGTGCTGGGAGAGAGAGGTGAGTGAGGTGATACATGAGAGTGCTGGGAGAGAGAGGCGAGTGAGGGGGTACAGGAGAGTGCTGGGAGAGAGAGGTGAGTGAGGGGATACAGGAGAGTGCTGGGAGAGAGAGGTGAGTGAGGGGGTACAGGAGAGTGCTGGGAGAGAGAGGTGATACAGGAGAGTGCTGGGAGAGAGAGGTGAGTGAGGGGGATACAGGAGAGTGCTGGGAGAGAGAGGTGAGTGAGGGGATACAGTAGAGTGCTGGGAGAGAGAGGTGAGTGAGGGGGTACAGGAGAGTGCTGGGAGAGAGAGGTGAGTGAGGGGATACAGGAGAGTGCTGGGAGAGAGAGGTGAGTGAGGGGGTACAGGAGAGTGCTGTGAGAGAGAGGTGAGTGAGGGGATACAGGAGAGAGAGGTGAGTGAGGGGATACAGGAGAGTGCTGGGAGAGAGAGGTGAGTGAGGTGATACATGAGAGTGCTGGGAGAGAGAGGTGAGTGAGGGGGTACAGGAGAGTGCTGGGAGAGAGAGGTGAGTGAGGGGATACAGGAGAGTGCTGGGAGAGAGAGAGGTGAGTGAGGGGATACAGGAGAGTGCTGGGAGAGAGAGGTGAGTGAGGGGATACAGGAGAGTGCTGGGAGCGAGAGGTGAGTGAGGGGGATACAGGAGAGTGCTGGGAGAGAGAGGTGAGTGAGGGGGATACAGGAGAGTGCTGGGAGAGAGGTGAGTGAGGGGATACAGGAGAGTGCTGGGAGAGAGAGGTGAGTGAGGGGATACAGGAGAGTGCTGGGAGAGAGAGGTGAGTGACAGGATACAGGAGAGTGCTGGGAGAGAGAGGTGAGTGAGGGGATACAGGAGAGTGCTGGGAGAGAGAGAGGTGAGTGAGGGGATACAGGAGAGTGCTGGGAGCGAGAGGTGAGTGAGGGGGATACAGGAGAGTGCTGGGAGAGAGAGGTGAGTGAGGGGATACAGGAGAGTGCTGGGAGAGAGAGGTGAGTGAGGGGATACAGGAGAGTGCTGGGAGAGAGAGGTGAGTGAGGGGATACAGGAGAGTGCTGGGAGAGAGAGGTGAGTGAGGGGGATACAGGAGAGTGCTGGGAGAGAGAGGTGAGTGAGGGGGATACAGGAGAGTGCTGGGAGAGAGAGGTGAGTGAGGGGATACAGGAGAGTGCTGGGAGAGAGAGGTGAGTGAGGGGATACAGGAGAGTGCTGGGAGAGAGAGGTGAGTGAGGGGGTACAGGAGAGTGCTGGGAGAGAGAGGTGAGTGAGGGGATACAGGAGAGTGCTGGGAGAGAGAGGTGAGTGAGGGGATACAGGAGAGTGCTGGGAGAGAGAGGTGAGTGAGGGGATACAGGAGAGTGCTGGGAGAGAGAGGTGAGTGAGGGGATACAGGAGAGTGCTGGGAGAGAGAGGTGAGTGAGGGGGTACAGGAGAGTGCTGGGAGAGAGAGGTGAGTGAGGGGATACAGGAGAGTGCTGGGAGAGAGGTGAGTGAGGGGATACAGGAGAGAGGTGAGTGAGGGGATACAGGAGAGTGCTGTGAGAGAGAGGTGAGTGAGGGGATACAGGAGAGAGAGGTGAGTGAGGGGATACAGGAGAGTGCTGGGAGAGAGAGGTGAGTGAGGTGATACATGAGAGTGCTGGGAGAGAGAGATGAGTAAGGGGGTACAGGAGAGTGCTGGGAGAGAGAGGTGAGTGAGGGGATACAGGAGAGTGCTGGGAGAGAGAGGTGAGTGAGGGGATACAGGAGAGTGCTGGGAGAGAGAGGTGAGTGAGGTGATACATGAGAGTGCTGGGAGAGAGAGGCGAGTGAGGGGGTACAGGAGAGTGCTGGGAGAGAGAGGTGAGTGAGGGGATACAGGAGAGTGCTGGGAGAGAGAGGTGAGTGAGGGGGTACAGGAGAGTGCTGGGAGAGAGAGGTGATACAGGAGAGTGCTGGGAGAGAGAGGTGAGGGAGGGGGATACAGGAGAGTGCTGGGAGAGAGAGGTGAGTGAGGGGGATACAGGAGAGTGCTGGGAGAGAGAGGTGAGTGAGGGGATACAGGAGAGTGCTGGGAGAGAGAGGTGAGTGAGGGGGTACAGGAGAGTGCTGGGAGAGAGAGGTGAGTGAGGTGATACATGAGAGTGCTGGGAGAGAGAGGTGAGTGAGGGGATACAGGAGAGTGCTGGGAGAGAGAGGTGAGTGAGGGGGTACAGGAGAATGCTGTGAGAGAGAGGTGAGTGAGGGGATACAGGAGAGAGAGGTGAGTGAGGGGATACAGGAGAGTGCTGGGAGAGAGAGGTGAGTGAGGTGATACATGAGAGTGCTGGGAGAGAGAGGTGAGTGAGGGGGTACAGGAGAGTGCTGGGAGAGACGTGAGTGAGGGGATACAGGAGAGTGCTGGGAGAGAGAGGTGAGTGAGGTGATACAGGAGAGTGCTGGGAGAGAGAGGTGAGTGAGGGGATACAGGAGAGTGCTGGGAGAGAGAGGTGAGTGAGGGGATACAGGAGAGTGCTGGGAGAGAGAGGTGAGTGAGGTGATACAGGAGAGTGCTGGGAGAGACGTGAGTGAGGGGATACAGGAGAGTGCTGGGAGAGAGAGGTGAGTGAGGGGATACAGGAGAGTGCTGGGAGAGAGAGGTGAGTGAGGGGATACAGGAGAGTGCTGGGAGAGAGAGGTGAGTGAGGTGATACAGGAGAGTGCTGGGAGAGAGAGGTGAGTGAGGGGATACAGGAGAGTGCTGGGAGAGAGAGGTGAGTGAGGGGGATACAGGAGAGTGCTGGGAGAGAGAGGTGAGTGAGGGGATACAGGAGAGTGCTGGGAGAGAGAGGTGAGTGAGGGGATACAGGAGAGTGCTGGGAGAGAGAGGTGAGTGAGGGGATACAGGAGAGTGCTGGGAGAGAGAGGTGAGTGAGGTGATACAGGAGAGTGCTGGGAGAGATGTGAGTGAGGGGATACAGGAGAGTGCTGGGAGAGAGAGGTGAGTTGAGGGGATACAGGAGAGTGCTGGGAGAGAGAGGTGAGTGAGGGGATACAGGAGAGTGCTGGGAGAGAGAGGTGAGTGAGGGGGTACAGGAGAGTGCTGGGAGAGAGAGGTGAGTGAGGGGATACAGGAGAGTGCTGGGAGAGAGAGGTGAGTGAGGGGATACAGGAGAGTGCTGGGAGAGAGAGGTGAGTGAGGGGATACAGGAGAGTGCTGGGAGAGAGAGGTGAGTGAGGTGATACAGGAGAGTGCTGGGAGAGACGTGAGTGAGGGGATACAGGAGAGTGCTGGGAGAGAGATGTGAGTTGAGGGGATACAGGAGAGTGCTGGGAGAGAGAGGTGAGTGAGGGGATACAGGAGAGTGCTGGGAGAGAGAGGTGAGTGAGGGGGTACAGGAGAGTGCTGGGAGAGAGAGGTGAGTGAGGGGATACAGGAGAGTGCTGGGAGAGAGAGGTAAGTGAGGGGATACAGGAGAGTGCTGGGAGAGAGAGGTGAGTGAGGGGATACAGGAGAGTGCTGGGAGAGAGAGGTGAGTGAGGTGATACAGGAGAGTGCTGGGAGAGACGTGAGTGAGGGGATACAGGAGAGTGCTGGGAGAGAGAGGTGAGTGAGGGGGATACAGGAGAGTGCTGGGAGAGAGAGGTGAGTGAGGGGATACAGGAGAGTGCTGGGAGAGAGAGGTGAGTGAGGGGATACAGGAGAGTGCTGGGAGAGAGAGGTAAGTGAGGGGATACAGGAGAGTGCTGGGAGAGAGAGAGGTGAGTGAGGGGATACAGGAGAGTGCTGGGAGAGAGAGGTGAGTGAGGGGATACAGGAGAGAGCTGGGAGAGAGGTGAGTGAGGGGGGATACAGGAGAGTGCTGGGAGAGAGAGGTGAGTGAGGGGGATACAGGAGAGTGCTGGGAGAGAGGTGAGTGAGGGGGATATAGGAGAGTGCCAGGAGAGAGGTGAGTGAGGGGATACAGGAGAGTGCTGGGAGAGAGAGGTGAGTGAGGGGATACAGGAGAGTGCTGGGAGAGAGGTGAGTGAGGGGGATATAGGAGAGCACTGGGAGAGAGGTGAGTGAGGGGGATATAGGGGTGCGCTGGGAGAGAGGTGAGTGAGGGGGGATATAGGGGAGTGCCAGGAGAGAGAGGTGAGTGAGCTGGATATAGGGGAGGGCCAGGAGAGAGGTGAGTGAGGGGGGATATAGGGGAGCACTGGGAGAGAGGTGAGTGAGGGGGATATAGGGGAGCGCTGGGAGAGAGGTGAGTGAGGGGGATATAGGGGAGGGCCAGGAGAGAGGTGAGTGAGGGGGGATATAGGGGAGCACTGGGAGAGAGGTGAGTGAGGGGGATATAGGGGAGCGCTGAGAGAGAGGTGAGTGAGGGGGATATAGGGGAGCGCTGGGAGAGAGGTGAGTGAGGGGGGATATAGGGGAGCGCTGGGAGAGAGGTGAGTGAGGGGATACAGGAGAGTGCTGAGAGAGAGGTGAGTGAGGGGGATACAGGATAGTGCCGTGAGAGAGAGGTAAGTAAGGGTGGTAGGAGAGTGCCGTGAGAGAGAGAGGTGAGTGAGGGGATACAGGAGAGTGCTGGGAGAGAGAGGTGAGTGAGGGGATACAGGAGAGTGCTGGGAGAGAGAGGTGAGTGAGGGGATACAGGAGAGTGCTGGGAGAGAGAGGTGAGTGAGGGGATACAGGAGAGTGCTGGGAGAGAGAGGTGAGTGAGGGGGATACAGGAGAGTGCTGGGAGAGAGAGGTGAGTGTGGGGATACAGGAGAGTGCTGGGAGAGAGAGGGTGATACAGGGGAGTGCAGGATCAGAGAGGTGAGTGAGGGAATACAGGAGAGTGCCGTGAGAGAGAGGTGAGTGAGGGGGTGTAGGAGAGTGCCGTGAGAGAGAGGTTAGTAAGGGGGTCTAGGAGAGTGCAGTGAAAGAGAGGTGAGTAGGGGGGTATAGGAGAGTGCCGTGAGAGAGAGGTGAGTGAGGGTGGTAGGAGAGTGCTGGGAGAGAGAGGTGAGTGAGGGGAATAAGGAGAGTGCTGGGAGAGAGAGATGAGTGAGGGGATACAGGAGAGTGCTGGGAGAGAGACGTGAGTGAGGGGATACAGGAGAGTGCTGGGAGAGAGAGGTGAGTGAGGGGATACAGGAGAGTGCTGGGAGAGAGAGGTGAGTGAGGGGGATACAGGAGAGTGCAGGATCAGAGAGGTGAGTGGGGGCAGAGAGATGTGTGGGGGTGGGGGGGGGGGGGGGTCAGGGGAAATAGATGAGCAAGGTGAGTGCTTCTAGAGGTGAGTGAGGAAGATATAGGGGAGTGCTGAGAGAGAGGTGAGTGAGGGGGATATAGGGGAGTGCTGAGAGAGAGGTGAGTGAGGGGGATATAGGGGAATGCTGAGAGAGAGGTGAGTGAGGGGGGATATAAGGGAGTGCTGAGAGAGAGGTGTGTGAGGGGGGATATAGGGGAGTGCTGAGAGAGAGGTGAGTGAGGGGGATATAGGGGAGCACTGGGAGAGAGGTGAGTGAGGGGGATATAGGGGAGTGCCAGGAGAGATGTGAGTGAGGGGGGATATAGGGGAGTGCCAGGAGAGAGGTGAGTGAGGGGGATATAGGGGAGTGCTGAGAGAGATGTGAGTGAGGGGGGATATAGGGGAGTGCCAGGAGAGAGGTGAGTGAGGGGGATATAGGGGAGTGCTGAGAGAGATGTGAGTGAGGGGGGATATAGGGGAGTGCTGGGAGAGAGGTGAGTGAGGGGGATATAGGGGAGTGCCAGGAGAGAGGTGAGTGAGGGGGATATAGGGGAGCGCCAGGAGAGAGGTGAGTGAGGGGGATATAGGGGAGTGCCAGGAGAGAGGTGAGTGAGGGGGATATAGGGGAGTGCTGAGAGAGATGTGAGTGAGGGGGGATATAGGAGAGTGCTGAGAGAGAGGTGAGTGAGGGGGATATAGGAGAGTGCTGAGAGAGAGGTGAGTGAGGGGGATATAGGGGAGCGCTGAGAGAGAGGTGAGTGAGGGGGATATAGGGGAGTGCTGAGAGAGAGGTGAGTGAGGGGGGATATAGGGGAGCGCTGAGAGAGAGGTGAGTGAGGGGGATATAGGGGAGTGCCAGGAGAGAGGTGAGTGAGGGTGATATAGGGGAGTGCCGGGAGAGAGGTGAGTGAGGCGGATATAGGGGAGTGCTGAGAGAGAGGTGAGTGTGGGGGATATAGGGGAGTGCTAAGAGAGAGGTGAGTGAGGGGGATATAGGGGAGTGCTAAGAGAGAGGTGAGTGAGGGGGATATAGGGGAGCACTGGGAGAGAGAGGTGAGTGAGGGGGTACAGGATGGTGCTGGGAGAGAGGTGAGTGACAGGATACAGGAGAGTGCTGGGAGAGAGAGGTGAGTGAGGGGATACAGGAGAGTTCTGGGAGAGAGAGAGGTGAGTGAGGGGATACAGGAGAGTGCTGGGAGAGAGAGGTGAGTGAGGGGATACAGGAGAGTGCTGGGAGCGAGAGGTGAGTGAGGGGGATACAGGAGAGTGCTGGGAGAGAGAGGTGAGTGAGGGGATACAGGAGAGTGCTGGGAGAGAGAGGTGAGTGAGGGGATACAGGAGAGTGCTGGGAGAGAGAGGTGAGTGAGGGGATACAGGAGAGTGCTGGGAGAGAGAGCTGAGTGAGGGGATACAGGAGAGTGCTGGGAGAGAGAGGTGAGTGAGGGGGATACAGGAGAGTGCTGGGAGAGAGAGGTGAGTGAGGGGGATACAGGAGAGTGCTGGGAGAGAGAGGTGAGTGAGGGGATACAGGAGAGTGCTGGGAGAGAGAGGTGAGTGAGGGGATACAGGAGAGTGCTGGGAGAGAGAGGTGAGTGAGGGGATACAGGAGAGTGCTGGGAGAGAGAGGTGAGTGAGGGTGATACAGGAGAGTGCTGGGAGAGAGAGGTAAGAGGGGATACAGGAGAGTGCTGGGAGAGAGAGGTGAGTGAGGGGGATACAGGAGAGTGCTGGGAGAGAGAGGTGAGTGAGGGGGATACTGGAGAGTGCTGGGAGAGAGAGGTGAGTGAGGGGATACAGGAGAGTGCTGGGAGAGAGGTGAGTGAGGGAATACAGGAGAGTGCCGTGAGAGAGAGGTGAGTGAGGGGATACAGGAGAGTGCTGGGAGAGAGAGGTGAGAGGGGATACAGGAGAGTGCTGGGAGAGAGAGGTGAGAGGGGATACAGGTGAGTGCTGGGAGAGAGAGGTGAGTGAGGGGGATACAGGAGAGTGCCGGGAGAGAGAGGTGAGTGAGGGGATACAGGAGAGTGCTGGGAGAGAGAGGTGAGTGAGGGGGATACAGGAGAGTGCTGGGAGAGAGAGGTGAGTGAGGGGATACAGGAGAGTGCTGGGAGAGAGAGGTGAGTGAGGGGATACAGGAGAGATCTGGGAGAGAGAGGTGAGTGAGGGGGATACAGGAGAGTGCTGGGAGAGAGAGGTGAGTGAGGGGGATACAGGAGAGTGCTGGGAGAGAGAGGTGAGTGAGGGGGATACAGAAGAGCGCCCGGAGAGAGAGGTGAGTGAGTAGATACAGAAGAGCCCCCGGGAGAGAGAGGTGAGTGAGGGGATACAGGAGAGTGCTGGTAGAGAGAGGTGAGTGAGGGGATACAGGAGAGTGCTGGGAGAGAGAGGTGAGTGAGGGGATACAGGAGAGATCTGGGAGAGAGAGGTAAGTGAGGGGATACAGGAGAGTGCTGGGAGAGAGAGGTGAGTGAGGGGATACAGGAGAGTGCTGGGAGAGAGAGGTGAGTGAGGGGATACAGGAGAGTGCTGGGAGAGAGAGGTGAGTGAGGGGGTACAGGACGGTGCTGGGAGAGAGAGGTTAGTAAGGGGGTGTAGGAGAGTGCTGTGAGAGAGAGGTGAGTGAGGGGATACAGGAGAGTGCTGGGAGAGAGAGGTGAGTGAGGGGATACAGGAGAGTGCTGGGAGAGAGAGGTGAGTGAGGGGATACAGGAGAGTGCTGGGAGACAGAGGTGAGTGAGGGGATACAGGAGAGTGCTGGGAGAGAGAGGTGAGTGAGGGGGTACAGGACGGTGCTGGGAGAGAGAGGTTAGTAAGGGGGTGTAGGAAAGTGCTGTGAGAGAGAGGTGAGTAAGGGTGGTAGGAGAGTGCCGTGAGAGAGAGGTGAGTGAGGGGGTACAGGAGAGTGCTGGGAGAGAGAGGTGAGTGAGGGGATACAGGAGAGTGCCGGGAGAGAGAGGTGAGTGAGGGGACACAGGAGAGTGCTGGGAGAGAGAGGTGAGTGAGGGGATACAGGAGAGTGCTGGGAGAGAGAGGTGAGTGAGGGGATACAGGAGAGTGCTGGGAGAGAGAGGTGAGTGAGGGGATACAGGAGAGTGCTGGGAGAGAGAGGTGAGTGAGGGGATACAGGAGAGTGCTGGGAGAGAGAGGCGAATGAGGGGATACAGGAGAGAGGTGAGTGAGGGGATACAGGAGAGTGCCGGGAGAGAGAGGTGAGTGAGGGGATACAGAAGAGCGCCGGGAGAGAGAGGTGAGTGAGGGGATACAGGAGAGTGCTGGGAGAGAGAGGCGAATGAGGGGATACAGGAGAGAGGTGAGTGAGGGGATACAGGAGAGTGCTGGGAGAGAAAGGTGAGTGAGGTGATACATGAGAGTGCTGGGAGAGAGAGGTGAGTGAGGGGATACAGAAGAGCGCCGGGAGAGAGAGGTGAGTGAGGGGATACAGGAGAGATCTGGGAGAGAGAGGTAAGTGAGGGGGTACAGGAGAGTGCTGTGAGAGAGAGGTGAGTGAGGGGATACAGGAGAGTGCTGGGAGAGAGAGGTGAGTGAGGGGATACAGGAGAGTGCTGGGAGAGAGAGGTGAGTGAGGGGATACAGGAGAGATCTGGGAGAGAGAGGTAAGTGAGGGGGTACAGGAGAGTGCTGGTAGAGAGAGGTGAGTGAGGGGATACAGGAGAGATCTGGGAGAGAGAGGTAAGTGAGGGGGTACAGGAGAGTGCTGGTAGAGAGAGGTGAGTGAGGGGATACAGGAGAGTGCTGGGAGAGAGAGGTGAGTGAGGGGATACAGGAGAGTGCTGGGAGAGAGAGGTGAGTGAGGGGGTACAGGAGAGATCTGGGAGAGAGAGGTAAGTGAGGGGGTACAGGAGAGTGCTGGTAGAGAGAGGTGAGTGAGGGGATACAGGAGAGTGCTGGGAGAGAGAGGTGAGTGAGGGGATACAGGAGAGTGCTGGGAGAGAGAGGTGAGTGAGGGGATACAGGAGAGTGCTGGGAGAGAGAGGTGAGTGAGGGGATACAGGAGAGTGCTGGGAGAGAGAGGTGAGTGAGGGGGTACAGGATGGTGCTGGGAGAGAGAGGTGAGTGAGGGGATACAGGAGAGTGCTGGGAGAGAGAGGTGAGTGAGGGGATACAGGAGAGATCTGGGAGAGAGAGGTAAGTGAGGGGGTACAGGAGAGTGCTGGTAGAGAGAGGTGAGTGAGGGGATACAGGAGAGTGCTGGGAGAGAGAGGTGAGTGAGGGGATACAGGAGAGTGCTGGGAGAGAGAGGTGAGTGAGGGGATACAGGAGAGTGCTGGGAGAGAGAGGTGAGTGAGGGGATACAGGAGAGTGCTGGGAGAGAGAGGTGAGTGAGGGGGTACAGGATGGTGCTGGGAGAGAGAGGTAAGTGAGGGGGTACAGGAGAGTGCTGGTAGAGAGAGGTGAGTGAGGGGATACAGGAGAGTGCTGGGAGAGAGAGGTGAGTGAGGGGATACAGGAGAGTGCTGGGAGAGAGAGGTGAGTGAGGGGATACAGGAGAGTGCTGGGAGAGAGAGGTGAGTGAGGGGATACAGGAGAGTGCTGGGAGAGAGAGGTGAGTGAGGGGGTACAGGATGGTGCTGGGAGAGAGAGGTGAGTGAGGGGATACAGGAGAGTGCTGGGAGAGAGAGGTGAGTGAGGGGATACAGGAGAGATCTGGGAGAGAGAGGTGAGTGAGGGGATACGGAAGAGCGCCGGGAGAGAGAGGTGAGTGAGGGGATACAGGAGAGTGCTGGGAGAGAGAGGTGAGTGAGGGGATAGAGGAGAGTGCTGGGAGAGAGAGGTGAGTGAGGGGATACAGGAGAGTGCTGGGAGAGAGAGGTGAGTGAGGGGATACAGGAGAGTGCTGGGAGAGAGAGGTGAGTGAGGGGGATACAGGAGAGTGCCGGGAGAGAGAGGTGAGTGAGGGGATACAGGAGAGTGCTGGGAGAGAGAGGTGAGTGAGGGGGATACAGGATAGTGCTGGGAGAGAGAGGTGAGTGAGGGGATACAGAAGAGCGCCGGGAGAGAGTGGTGAGTGAGGGGATACAGGAGAGTGCTGGGAGAGAGAGGTGAGTGAGGGGGATACAGGAGAGTGCCGGGAGAGAGAGGTGAGTGAGGGGATACAGAAGAGCGCCGGGAGAGAGAGGTAAGTGAGGGGATACAGGAGAGTGCTGGGAGAGAGAGGTGAGTGAGGGGGATACAGGAGAGTGCTGGGAGAGAGAGGTGAGTGCTGGGATACAGGAGAGTGCTGGGAGAGAGAGGGTGATACAGGGGAGTGCAGGATCAGAGAGGTGAGTGAGGGGATACAGGAGAGTGCTGGGAGAGAGAGGTGAGTGAGGGGATACAGGAGAGTGCTGGGAGAGAGAGAGGTGAGTGAGGGGATACAGGAGAGTGCTGGGAGAGAGAGGTGAGTGAGGGGATACAGGAGAGTGCTGGGAGAGAGAGGTGAGTGGGGGGATACAGGAGAGTGCTGGGAGAGAGAGGTGAGTGAGGGGATACAGGAGAGTGCTGGGAGAGAGAGAGGTGAGTGAGGGGATACAGGAGAGTGCTGGGAGAGAGAGGTGAGTGAGGGGATACAGGAGAGTGCTGGGAGAGAGAGGTGAGTGAGGGGATACAGGAGAGTGCTGGGAGAGAGAGGTGAGTGAGGGGATACAGGAGAGTGCTGGGAGAGAGAGGTGAGTGAGGGGGTACAGGAGAGTGCTGGGAGAGAGAGGTGAGTGAGGGGATACAGGAGAGTGCTGGGAGAGAGAGGTGAGTGAGGGGATACAGGAGAGTGCTGGGAGAGAGAGCTGAGTGAGGGGATACAGGAGAGTGCTGGGAGAGAGAGGTGAGTGAGGGGGATACAGGAGAGTGCTGGGAGAGAGAGGTGAGTGAGGGGATACAGGAGAGTGCTGGGAGAGAGAGGTGAGTGAGGGGATACAGGAGAGATCTGGGAGAGAGAGGTGAGTGAGGGGATACAGGAGAGATCTGGGAGAGAGAGGTGAGTGAGGGGATACAGGAGAGTGCTGGGAGAGAGAGGTGAGTGAGGGGATACAGGAGAGTGCTGGGAGAGAGAGGTGAGTGAGGGGGATACAGGAGAGTGCTGGGAGAGAGAGGTGAGTGAGGGGATACAGGAGAGTGCTGGGAGAGAGAGGTGAGTGAGGGGATATAGGAGAGATCTGAGAGAGAGAGGTAAGTGAGGGGGTACAGGAGAGTGCTGGGAGAGAGAGGTGAGTGAGGGGATACAGGAGAGTGCTGGGAGAGAGAGGTGAGTGAGGGGTATACAGGAGAGTGCTGGGAGAGAGAGGTAAGAGGGGATACAGGAGAGTGCTTGGAGAGAGAGGTGAGTGAGGGGGATACAGGAGAGTGCTGGGAGAGAGAGGTGAGTGAGGGGATACAGAAGAGCGCCGGGAGAGAGAGGTGAGTGAGGGGGATACAGGAGAGTGCCATGAGAGAGGTGAGTGAGGGGGTACAGGAGAGTGCTGGGAGAGAGAGGTGAGTGAGGGGATACAGGGGAGTGCTGGGAGAGAGAGGTGAGTGACGGGGATACAGGAGAGTGCTGGGAGAGAGAGGTGAGTGAGGGAATACAGGAGAGTGCCGTGAGAGAGAGGTGAGTGAGGGGATACAGGAGAGTGCTGGGAGAGAGAGGTGAGAGGGGATACAGGAGAGTGCTGGGAGAGAGAGGTGAGAGGGGATACAGGTGAGTGCTGGGAGAGAGAGGTGAGTGAGGGGGATACAGGAGAGTGCTGGGAGAGAGAGGTGAGTGAGGGGATACAGGAGAGATCTGGGAGAGAGAGGTGAGTGAGGGGGATACAGGAGAGTGCTGGGAGAGAGAGGTGAGTGAGGGGATACAGGAGAGTGCTGGGAGAGAGAGGTGAGTGAGGGGATACAGGAGAGTGCTGGGAGAGAGAGGTGAGTGAGGGGATACAGGAGAGTGCTGGGAGAGAGAGGCGAGTGAGGGGATACAGGAGAGTGCTGGTAGAGAGAGGTGAGTGAGGGGATACAGGAGAGATCTGGGAGAGAGTGGTATGTGAGGGGATACAGGAGAGTGCTGGGAGAGAGAGGTGAGTGAGGGGATACAGGAGAGTGCTGGGAGAGAGAGGTGAGTGAGGGGGTACAGGAGAGTGCTGGGAGAGAGAGGTGAGTGAGGGGATACAGGAGAGTGCTGGGAGAGAGAGGTGAGTGAGGGGATACAGGAGAGTGCTGGGAGAGAGAGGTGAGTGAGGGGATACAGGAGAGTGCTGGGAGAGAGAGGTGAGTAGAGGGGTGTAGGAGAGTGCGGGTAAGAGAGAGGTGAGTAAGAGGGTGTAGGAGAGTGCCGTGAGAGAGAGGTGAGTTAGGGTGATACAGGGGAGTGCAGGATTAGAGAGTTGAGTGAGGGGATATAGGAGAGTGCTGAGAGAGAGAGGTGAGTGACGGGGTGTAGTAGAGTGCCGGGAGAGAGAGGTGAGTGAGGAGATACAGGAGAGTGCCGGGAGAGAGAGGTGAGTGAGGGGATACTGGAGAGTGCTGGGAGAGAGAGGTGAGTGAGGGGATACAGGAGAGTGCCGGGAGAGAGAGGTGAGTGAGGGGATACAGGAGAGTGCAGGATCAGAGAGGTGAGTGAGGGGATACAGGAGAGTGCCAGGAGAGAGAGGTGAGTGAGGGGATACAGGAGAGTGCCGGGAGAGAGAGGTGAGTGAGGGGATACAGGAGAGTGCCGGGAGAGAGAGGTGAGTGAGGGGATACAGGAGAGTGCAGGATCAGAGAGGTGAGTGAGGGGATACAGGAGAGTGCCAGGAGAGAGAGGTGAGTGAGGGGATACAGGAGAGTGCCGGGAGAGAGAGGTGAGTGAGGGGATACAGGATAGTGCCGGGAGAGAGAGGGGATACAGGAGAGATCTGGGAGAGAGAGGTGAGTGAGGGGATACAGGAGAGTGCTGGGAGATAGATGTTAGTGAGGGGATACAGGAGAGTGCCGGGAGAGAGAGGTGAGTGAGGGGATACAGGAGAGTGCTGGTAGAGAGAGGTGAGTGAGGGGACACAGGAGAGTGCTGGGAGAGAGAGGTGAGTGAGGGGACACAGGAGAGTGCCGGGAGAGAGAGGTGAGTGAGGGGATACAGGAGAGTGCTGGTAGAGAGAGGTGAGTGAGGGGACACAGGAGAGTGCTGGGAGAGAGAGGTGAGTGAGGGGACACAGGAGAGTGCTGCGAGAGAGAGGTGAGTGAGGGGATACAGGAGAGTGCCGGGAGAGAGAGGTGAGTGAGGGGACACAGGAGAGTGCTGCGAGAGAGAGGTGAGTGAGGGGACACAGGAGAGTGCTGCGAGAGAGAGGTGAGTGAGGGGATACAGGAGAGTGCCGGGAGAGAGAGGTGAGTGAGGGGATACAGGATAGTGCCGGGAGAGAGAGGGGGTACAGGAGAGTGCTGGGAGAGAGAGGTGAGTGAGGGGATACATGAGAGTGCAGGATCAGAGAGGTGAGTGAGGGGATACAGGAGAGTGCAGGATCAGAGAGGTGAGTGAGGGGATACAGGAGAGTGCTGGGAGAGAGAGGTGAGTGAGGGGATACAGGAGAGTGCTGGGAGAGAGAGGTGAGTGAGGGGATACATGAGAGTGCTGGGAGAGAGAGGTGAGTGAGGGGATACAGGAGAGTGCCGGGAGAGAGAGGTGAGTGAGGGGATACAGGAGAGTGCTGGGAGAGAGAGGTGAGTGAGGGGGATACAGGAGAGTGCTGGGAGAGAGAGGTGAGTGAGGGGATACAGGAGAGTGCTGGGAGAGAGAGGTGAGTGAGGGGATACAGGAGAGTGCTGGGAGAGAGAGGTGAGTGAGGGGATACAGGAGAGTGCTGGGAGAGAGAGGTTAGTGAGGGGATACATGAGAGTGCTGGGAGAGAGAGGTGAGTGAGGGGATACAGGAGAGTGCCGGGAGAGAGAGGTGAGTGAGGGGATACAGGAGAGTGCTGGGAGAGAGAGGTGAGTGAGGGGATACAGGATAGTGCTGGGAGAGAGAGGGGGTACAGGAGAGTGCTGGGAGAGAGAGGTGAGTGAGGGGATACAGGAGAGTGCTGGGAGAGAGAGGTGAATGCTGGGAGAGAGAGGTGAGTGAGGGGATACAGGAGAGTGCCGGGAGAGAGAGGTGAGTGAGGGGGATACAGGATAGTGCTGGGAGAGAGAGGTGAATGAGGGGATACAGAAGAGCGCCGGGAGAGAGAGGTGAGTGAGGGGATACAGGAGAGTGCTGGGAGAGAGAGGTGAGTGAGGGGGATACAGGAGAGTGCTGGGAGAGAGAGGGGGATACAGGAGAGTGCTGGGAGAGAGAGGGGGATACAGGAGAGTGCTGGGAGAGAGAGGTGAGTGAGGGGATACAGGAGAGTGCGGGGAGAGAGAGGTGAGTAAGGGGTTGTAGGAGAGTGCCGTGAAAGAGAGGTGAGTAGGGGGGTGTAGGAGAGTGCCGTGAAAGAGAGGTGAGTAGGGGGGTGTAGGAGAGTGCCGTGAGAGAGAGGTTAGTAAGGGGTTGTAGAAGAGTGCCGTGAAAGAGAGGTGAGTGAGGGGATACAGGAGAGTGCTGGGAGAGAGAGGTGAGTGAGGGGATACAGGAGAGTGCTGGGAGAGAGAGGTGAGTGAGGGGATACAGGAGAGTGCTGGGAGAGAGAGGTGAGTGAGGGGATACAGGAGAGTGCTGGGAGAGAGAGGTGAGTGAGGGGATACAGGAGAGTGCTGGGAGAGAGAGGTGAGTGAGGGGATACAGGAGAGTGCTGGGAGAGAGAGGTGAGTGAGGGGATACAGGAGAGTGCTGGGAGAGAGAGGTGAGCGAGGGGATACAGTAGAGTGCTGGGAGAGAGAGGTGAGTGAGGGGATACAGGAGAGTGCTGGGAGAGAGAGGTGAGTGAGGGGGTACAGGAGAGAGAGGTGAGTGAGGGGATACAGGAGAGTGCTGGGAGAGAGAGGTGAGTGAGGGGATACAGGAGAGTGCTGGGAGAGAGAGGTGAGTGAGGGGGTACAGGAGAGAGAGGTGAGTGAGGGGATACAGGAGAGTGCTGGGAGAGAGAGGTGAGTGAGGGGGATACAGGAGAGTGCTGGGAGAGAGAGGTGAGTGAGGGGATACAGGAGAGTGCTGGGAGAGAGAGGTGAGTGAGGGGATACAGGAGAGAGAGAGGTGAGTGAGGGGATACAGGAGAGTGCTGGGAGAGAGAGGTGAGTGAGGGGGATACAGGAGAGTGCTGGGAGAGAGAGGTGAGTGTGGGGATACAGGAGAGTGCTGGGAGAGAGAGGGTGATACAGGGGAGTGCAGGATCAGAGAGGTGAGTGAGGGAATACAGGAGAGTGCCGTGAGAGAGAGGTGAGTGAGGGGGTGTAGGAGAGTGCGGGTAGAGAGAGGTGAGTAAGGGGTTGTAGAAGAGTGCCGTGAAAGAGAGGTGAGTAGGGGATACAGGAGAGTGCTGGGAGAGAGAGGTGAGTGAGGGGATACAGGAGAGTGCTGGGAGAGAGAGGTGAGTGAGGGGATACAGGAGAGTGCTGGGAGAGAGAGGTGAGTGAGGGGATACAGGAGAGTGCTGGGAGAGAGAGGTGAGTGAGGGGATACAGGAGAGTGCTGGGAGAGAGAGGTGAGTGAGGGGATACAGGAGAGTGCTGGGAGAGAGAGGTGAGTGAGGGGATACAGGAGAGTGCTGGGAGAGAGAGGTGAGTGAGGGGATACAGGAGAGTGCTGGGAGAGAGAGGTGAGTGAGGGGATACAGGAGAGTGCTGGGAGAGAGAGGTGAGTGAGGGGATACAGGAGAGTGCTGGGAGAGAGAGGTGAGTGAGGGGATACAGGAGAGTGCTGGGAGAGAGAGGTGAGTGAGGGGATACAGGAGAGTGCTGGGAGAGAGAGGTGAGTGAGGGGATACAGGAGAGTGCTGGGAGAGAGAGGTGAGTGAGGGGATACAGGAGAGTGCTGGGAGAGAGAGGTGAGTGAGGGGGTACAGGAGAGAGAGGTGAGTGAGGGGATACAGGAGAGTGCTGGGAGAGAGAGGTGAGTGAGGGGGATACAGGAGAGTGCTGGGAGAGAGAGGTGAGTGAGGGGATACAGGAGAGTGCTGGGAGAGAGAGGTGAGTGAGGGGATACAGGAGAGTGCTGGGAGAGAGAGGTGAGTGAGGGGATACAGGAGAGAGAGAGGTGAGTGAGGGGATACAGGAGAGTGCTGGGAGAGAGAGGTGAGTGAGGGGGATACAGGAGAGTGCTGGGAGAGAGAGGTGAGTGTGGGGATACAGGAGAGTGCTGGGAGAGAGAGGGTGATACAGGGGAGTGCAGGATCAGAGAGGTGAGTGAGGGAATACAGGAGAGTGCCGTGAGAGAGAGGTGAGTGAGGGGGTGTAGGAGAGTGCCGTGAGAGAGAGGTTAGTAAGGGGGTCTAGGAGAGTGCAGTGAAAGAGAGGTGAGTAGGGGGGTATAGGAGAGTGCCGTGAGAGAGAGGTGAGTGAGGGTGGTAGGAGAGTGCCGTGAGAGAGAGGTGAGTGAGGGTGATACAGGGGAGTGCAGGATCAGAGAGGTGAGTGAGGGGAATAAGGAGAGTGCTGGGAGAGAGAGATGAGTGAGGGGATACAGGAGAGTGCTGGGAGAGAGACGTGAGTGAGGGGATACAGGAGAGTGCTGGGAGAGAGAGGTGAGTGAGGGGATACAGGAGAGTGCTGGGAGAGAGAGGTGAGTGAGGGGGATACAGGAGAGTGCAGGATCAGAGAGGTGAGTGGGGGGAGAGAGATGTGTGTGTGTGGGGGGGGGGGGGGGGGGTCAGGGGAAATAGATGAGCAAGGTGAGTGCTTCTAGAGGTGAGTGAGGGGAATATAGGGGAGCACAGGAGAGAAGGAGAGAGAGGTGAGTGAGGGGGATATAAGGGAGTGCTGGGAGAGAGGTGAGTGAGGGGGATATAGGGGAGTGCCAGGAGAGAGGTGAGTGAGGGGGATATAGGGGAGTGCTGAGAGAGAGGTGAGTGAGGGGGATATAGGGGAGCGCTGGGAGAGAGGTGAGTGAGGGGGATATAGGGGAGCGCTGGGAGAGAGGTGAGTGAGGGGGATATAGGGGAGCGCTGGGAGAGAGGTGAGTGAGGGGGATATAGGGGAGCGCTGGGAGAGAGGTGAGTGAGGGGGATATATGGGAGCACTGGGAGAGAGCTGAGTGAGGGGGGATATAGGGGAGCACTGGGAGAGAGGTGAGTGAGGGGGATATAGGGGAGCACTGGGAGAGAGGTGAGTGAGTGGGATATAGGTGAGTGCCAGGAGAGAGGTGAGTGAGGGGGATACAGGAGAGTGCCAGGAGAGAGGTGAGTGAGGGGGATATAGGGGAGCACTGGGAGAGAGGTGAGTGAGGGGGATATAGGGGAGCACTGGGAGAGAGGTGAGTGAGGGGGATATAGGGGAGTGCCAGGAGAGAGGTTGGTGAGGGGGTGTAGGAGAGTGCCGGGAGAGAGAGAGAGGTCAGTGAGGGTGATACATGGGAGTGCAGGATCAGAGAGTTGAGTGGGGGGAGAGGGATGTGGGGGAAGTTCAGGGGAAATAGATGAGGAAGGTGAGTGCCAGGAGAGAGAGGTGATTGAGGGGGATATAGGGGAGCACTGGGAGAGAGGTGAGTGAGGGGGATATAGGGGAGTGCCAGGAGAGAGGTTGGTGAGGGGGTGTAGGAGAGTGCCGGGAGAGAGAGAGAGGTCAGTGAGGGTGATACATGGGAGTGCAGGATCAGAGAGTTGAGTGGGGGGAGAGGGATGTGGGGGAAGTTCAGGGGAAATAGATGAGGAAGGTGAGTGCCAGGAGAGAGAGGTGATTGAGGGGGATATAGGGGAGCACTGGGAGAGAGGTGAGTGAGGGGAGCGCTAGGTGTAATAGAGAAATAGATTAATGCTGTGGGAAATAGAGAAGAGTGAATGAGGGCACATAAGAAAAAACTATTATCTGGTAATAAACTAATTCTCAGGGTCCCTACCTTGATAATAAACATATACTCACATTATTTATCTTTATTTATAAAAATATAGTGTTTTCCGCAGTGCTGTATAAAAGAACATGGTGATTTCTAATGGGCTTAGTAGATACCAGAGATAACAGATAAACTCTATTAGATGACTTTCCTTTTATTTTCTAGGACAAGTTCCTTGCTGAGAGGGTCAAACGGCAAGCACGGGACAAATCCAAGCCCAAACCCAAACCTGTATCTAATCGCAACCGTAGACCGAGGCCCAGACCATGTCCTGGCTGCTTTTCATCACTCTTTGTAGATCTATTAGAAAAGAGAAGGTCTGAGGTGCCAAAGACCAAGGTGGGGTTATTCTACCCAAGGGGACTATCCTGTAAACAATTTTAGGCCACTTAGAATATTTAATGTCGTATCTCCATTATTATGGAGATATAATAATTTGTCTGGGATTTGCTAATAATTAAAATGATTTACTCTTTCTAATATATAGCGTTAACCTATTCACGCCCGTTCTATTGCATTCCCCTGCAGACACGGTGGGTCACATACTGATTAATTTTACACGTTATAAGCATTTTTTTGGTACATTTATATGTATCTTTTTGCATTTGTTATGACTGTACACTCATTCACAGTTGTGCTCAAAAGTTTGCATACCCTGGCAGAAATGGTAAAATTTTTGCATTAATTTTAAAAATATAACGGATCATGCAAAAAATGTTTATTTTATTTAAGGATAGTGATCATATGAAGCCATTTATTATCACATAAATAGTCCAGGAGTTTGTTAGATCTCACATGGATGCATTGAGCAGGCTAGAAACTGAGCCACGGGAGCAGAAAATAACTGTCAAAAGACCTGCGTAACAAGGTAATGGAACTTCATAAAGATCTAAAATGATATAAAAAGATACCCAACTCCTTGAAAATGCCAGTCAGTACTGTTCAATCACTTATTAAGAAGTGGAAAATTCGGGGATCTCTTGATACCAAGCCAAGGTCAGGTAGACCAAGAAAGATTTCAGCCACAACTGCCAGAAGAATTGTTCATAGTACAAAGAAAAACCCACAGGTAACCTCAGGAGGAAATACAGGCTGCTCTGGGGAAAGACGGTTTGGTTGTTTCAAGGAGCTCAATAAGATGATACTTGAACAAAAATGAGCTCCCTGGTCGAGATGCCAGAAAGAAGCCTTTACTGCGCCAATGCCACACAAAAAAGCCTTGTTACAATATGCCCGACAACACCTTGACACGCCTCACAGCTTCTGCCACACTGTAATTTGGAGTGATGAGACCAAAATAGAGATTTATGGTCTATAGTGAAAAGAATACCATCCCCACTGAGAGGCATGGTGGGGGCTCACAGATGTTTTTTTTGGGGGGGGGGAGCTCTAAAGGCCCGGGGAATCTTGTGAAATATGATGACAAGATGAATGCGGCATGTTATCAGAAAATGCTGGCAGACAATTTGCATTCTTCTTCATGAAGGCTGCGCATGGGACGCTCTTAAACTTTCCTACATGACAATGACCCTAAGCACAAGGCCAAATTGACCCTCCAGTGGTTACAGCGGAAAAAGGTGAAGGTTGACGAGTGGCCATCAGTCTCCTGACCTTAATATTGAGTCACTCTGGGGAGATTTCAAACGGGCGGTTCATGTAAGACGACCAAAGACTTTGCATTTTGCCAAGACGGATGGGCAGCTATACCACCTGCAAGAACTAGGGGCCTCATAGACAACTATTACATAAGACTGCACACTGTCATTGGTGATAAAGGGGGCAATACACAGTATTAAGAGCTAAGGGTATGCAAACTTTTAAAGCAGGGCCATTTGGGTGATTTCTGTGGCTTGGTATCAAGAGATCCCAGAATTTCCACTTGTTAATAAGCGATTGAACAGTACTGACTGGCATTTTCAAGGCTTTGGATATCTTTTTATATCATTTTTAATCTTTATGAAGTTCCATTACCTTGTTACGCAGTTCTTTTGACAGTTATTTTCTGCTCCCATGGCTCAGTGTCTAGCCTGCTCAGTGCATCCATGTGAGAGCTAACAAACTCATGGACTATTTATACGCAGACACTAATTGCAATTTAAAAAGCCACAAGTGTGGGAAATTAACCTTTAAATTGTCATTTTATCCTGTGTATGTCACCTTGTGTGTCTGTAACAAGGCCAAACAGTCAAGGGTATGTAAACTTTTGATCAGGGCCATTTGGGTGATTTCTGTTATCATTATGATTTAAATATGAGCCAAACACCTATGTGATAATAAAGGGCTTCATATGATCACTATCCTTCAAGGAAAGATTTTTTTTGCATTATCAGTCATATTTTCTAAATAAATGCCCAAATTTCACTATTTCTGCCAGGGTATACACATTTTTGAGCACAGCTGTATATTTTGTTTGTTGTCAGTGAGTGCTATTGATCTATTTAATTGATGGTTGCAACATATTTTTTTAACAGTATATTGTGCTATCGACTCTCTGATATCTAGGGCTATGGGTTAGCTTTGTGGTTTTAACATTCGTTAAACCTTCCAGGCAGGAGGATCCTCTCGAAGGCATAGGGCATTGGTACTGTTATTCATATTTTGCTGTCTGTTGGTGTGTGATCTTCTCTATTGATGACATGGTGACATGGTGCTACCTTATATTCTTATGTCAAGGGTTTTTCGGGATAGTTTTGTAGTTTTAACATCTGTTAAACCTTCCAGGTAGGAGGACACTCTTGAAGGCATAGGGCATTATGACCCCAGGTTTTTAATAGCGGCACTGTTTATTAATATAATTATTGAATAAAGTCGTCCTTTATTTTCAGATTAGATAACCAGATGTTGTCAATCTAATTGCACTTGTCTGTATCTATCATCTGTGTCAATATCTACCATATAAAATTATTATATGAAATTATATGTAAGATTTTGACCCTAGGCTCGTACCTACTGGGAAGCACTTTATTTATAAAGATATGTGTTTTCTGCAATGCTGTATAAAAGAGTATAGTGAATTCTAATAGTCGAAACCAGAATATTACACAAGACTACACCAGGAGTATTTTGACCCAGATTACTGCAAATGAGCTGAGATCCTTTTCAAGGTGTGGGGTGAAATAGATGTTTAAAGATGATAAAAGTCTCAAAAAATGTCTCATCATTGACAGGGTAAAAAATGCCACTGTTATCTACTGTATTGGGTAGAGTGAGTACAGATAAACTCTATTAGATTTATTAACAACTTAACTAACTATCCTTTTTTGTCTAGGTCAAGTTCCGTGATACTAAAATAAGGGTCAAACGGCAAGCGAACGGCAAACGTAAACCCAAACCTGTATCTAGACCCAAGCCAACACGTAAGCCATGTCCTGGTTGCCTTTCACCACTATTTGTAGATCTGTTAGCAGCAAAGAGATCCGCTGATATGGCTAAGACCAAGGTAGGTGTTATCAAGCCTAAGGGAACTACCCTGTAGATGAGTTTATGCAATGTCAGAGCTTGATGTGTTCTTATCAGCTCAGCGTGGGACACTTTGTATGATTTATCTTGCTTCATATTGGTGTTTTGAACTGGTATTTTTTAAATCCTTTCTAAACATCTACAAGGTGTATAAAATGGAAAAAATGACTGTCAATGCACTACAGAGCCTATTGTTATCATATACTCCATTACCTGCTCTATGCTTTATCTTGTGAACTCAAAAACAATATAAAAAAGAAAGGATGTGCGTCCATTTGAACCCCTGACCCAAACAGCTAATGCTCTACTGCTTTTCTGTCCGTCCACATGTCTAAACAGATATATCAATGCTCCATGCATAGAAGGTCCCAAAATAAGGATTGAAATATTCAGCAATTTATTATATTTATTCACTGATTATTGGTGTTTTGTCTAGGACAAGGTCATGTCTGAGATAAAAAGAGACAAAATGGAATCTGGTACCAAGCCCAAACCTGGAGTTAATCGTAAAAGATGTCCTGGCTGCTATTCAACCCCCAATGGCGCGGGACTGGCAGTAAAGGAAGACATGAAGGTGGCAGAGACTGGGGTGAGTAGTGGCTGTTCTTCCTAAATTAAATCTCTGTGGCATAAATTATTATTTTTTTATTAGGGAGTTAGGCTCCTTTCTCTAAACAAATGAAGCTAACTATGTCACACATTCAAAGACACTAGGACAACTGAATAATCCTTGAGACGTTTTATACGATGTCCTTTTGAAAGATATATTGGAAATTATCTACCGCAGGTGCAAAGGACAACATGTCCTCCCCAGCCATCCTCTTATATCGCCTAGTGGGACGTGAGCAATGGTGTCACGCTCAACTAGTAAGTACCCCAAAAAATAGGAGATTCCTTGTTGCCTGCAGTGCAAGGAGGAATGCATATTTTGCCACAAATACTGGAAAGCATGATGTCTCCTCTTACATATGGGTGGTCTCATTCCCTCCTCCCAAAGTGGCTCTAATGGCTGATCTACTCAACATCCAAAATCCTATAAGAATGAGACCATTTCTCAAAAGTGGGTTTTCATATACATGTAGCGGTCAATTCCTAACCACCACTAGCTACCATGGTATTTATGTATGTAGTGTACCACCTATCTCCCTCTCACCCAAAACATCAATAAGCAGGAAAACCCTTTTGAAAGAGGAGACCTCCCTTTAAAATAGCCTCTCACTGGAAAGTATGACCATTTGGCTAAAACTCAACTATTTTGGCCAATAATGATGTAACGGATCTACTGGCACCCCGACCTGGTACCTCCGTTGATGGACGCGTCCTAGTTTGCGTCGAGGCCTACAAGCACCGCACCGGACACCACACTACCACAGACTCCACAACCGCCGTAGCTTAAAGCTCCCAGGGAGTATGCAGCGCATAGCAATCCCCAGTATGATATAGAAATCCCCTCCAAGAACGAGACAAGGCTACGTCTTGAAGGGTCAAGTAGAACTCTTTAATGACAGGGGATCTCCTTTTATGCAATGGTGCCCTCTGAAGGGCTACACCCACATAATTATCACAACAGCCAATTATATACATGGTTCAACCCCCACGTCTCCTCCCCTCAGATAACAGGTAACACAATTAAAACAGACACAATTTTAACCACATTCTGGATGTACCCCAAAAACAGGGGGTACACCTTTAAGTCCAGCACCGTTCAATAGCTCTCACCCAGGGGAACAACATATAAAAAAATGGCATGAATCAGACCAGGGGTTCAAAAGTTAGTAAAAGTATCTTTTACACATAACACACAGACATTTCACATATCCCCCATAGTTGGCCACACAATACACATAGAGGGACAATAGGTGAGTCACACCTCCCTGAGGCTACCTGGCAACTTGGAGACAATCAGACATTAATTAGATCATCCTTCTTTGTTCTTATCTGAGAATGAAAACACTTTATACAATAGACTTCCTTATCTGTAACAGGATTATCTCCCATGCCAAGGTCTGCACTAGTCTGGGCCAATATTCTGCAGAGCATAAACCAACATACATGCAGTAAAATAGTAGGATCATATTTTAACCATAATAATCATAAAACAGGGTAAAACAGTGATGGGTTCCGTTACACACCTCCCCCATGACCATAAGCCGGCATACACGGTCTGATCCCAACGGATCGGCCTGGGGATGTCCGGACAAAAGTATTTGTTGGTCAATTCTCTAGTTTGACAACCCATCAGCATTACTGCAATTCACATTTACTCACATTTCCCCAGATAGCTGGGATCTGAGCGCACAAAACTACCGAATAGCGCTCAGATCCTCTTCACACAGTTCAATTGCCATGTAGCTAAAGTCTTTCCCATAGTCTTTTATTATATGAATGGGCTCCATGGCATAGTTATCTGGGGTATCACCGCTCCCACAGGGCAAGTCCCGAATGACCCCCCTGTATGTAAAGGGCCAGAATGAGTGACATACACTCTGGTATGGCCGAATACTGTGTTTAAAGGGCAATATGTCCCAGGGCCATAGTCGCAGGGCAGGAGGCTGGCAAACAGTCCTCTCCAAGACAAAGCGGCGAAGGGCACTTCGGCACAAATGAGAAGACAGAATTCCCTAGACAAGAGTCTGATGCTGGAAAAAGTGATGGCAGAGGAGGAGATGGATAGATGAGGAGATGCTGTGATCCATCTGGTCACAAAGATTTGGACATGAGTGAATGACTAAACAACAACAACAACCTATCCCCACCCTAAAACACCTAAACCTGAGACTGCTCACCGTTTGGGCACTGGGGCTATAAAATAGACACAATCTCCTTCCTCCAGATAAGACACCCCTCAGGTGAGCACATCGGTAATATCGATCACCTATAAGTTGCATTTCATTTTTTTTTTGCACATTTTTATTGGGATTAATATGGGAACTGATACTATATTTTTAGTAAATAACTAGTAACTCTCTACTACTTCTAAATGCCATTAATGGGAGAGTGTGGCACAAATTGTGCTCCATGATATGACTAACCCTTACATAGATACAAAATATATATTTATATGGTTATTTTTAGGTTATTGCATAGTTTAACCCTTTAAAGTATGGATTATAACACTGTAAAACCCATATACATTTTGTTTCACCATTTTAGTTATTTTTTGTGGAAGTAGCATGTCATAAAAAAAAAAAAACTGGTGGAAATCTGAACTAATGCTGGAAGAAAATACTCATATATCAATATAAAAATGTTCACAGTGATTGCACCTAAACAGATGAGTAAGGTGCAAAATGTATCTGGCCTCCCTGGTTCTATGACGGTTCTTCTGAGTCCCTGGCACTCAAAAAGTTAAATTGTATGATAGAAAATGTTGGGGTTTTATGTACCATGCATTGAAACAAAACATTAAATCAAAGACAAAATGCGAAAGATAATATTGTAAAACAAGCAAAAAATATATAAAAATCCCTGTTGTACACATTGCCTAACTCAGTGTAGGAATAGTATGATAGTCCTAAGAAAAGTATGAAATGACAATCTATCCTACGCTTTGCCTAAAACTACAATTCCGGGATTATATACAATGCTTATAACATATACAATTATCGGCATGAAATAATAAAAAAAAAAAATATATATATATATATATATATATATATATATATATTCTAGATACTGATATGTGGATGTGCACACCCCTAGGAAGCTTACATAAAGTGTACCCTGCAGGGTACAGTGTGTGACCTCTAAAGGAAATTATGGTTGTTGGGGTCACAGCTGATATTGCCCATAAGGAGACAGGCAGAGAGAAAAAAAAACAGACAGCAACTGCCAGATTGTGATACAAATGTTTCAGTCTTTACTTTCTACTGTTGGCCAAAACACATTTTCAAGTTGTATATCAATTTAGCCTGGGTTTGGAGGGTGTTATCCCCAAGTTTCAACTGACAGGAATTAAAAGATATTTGGCTAACTTCAAGGTAAGTGTTTAAATGCTTATTTTGGTATTTTTTTCATACACTACTAACCCTCCTCTATCTATCCTCCCGTCTGAACCTTTGGTTCCATAAGTATTGGACAATATCTAATATCTTTTTCATTTTAATAACGAAGTTTGCACCTTAGTTACATAGTAATTGAGGTTGAAAAAACATTTTCAGTCCATCAAGTTCAACCTTTCAAGATCGCCTCTGATTTGTAGTATTCAGAGTAATTATTAATACCAGGAATTAAACGTTTTTTATTAGGATGAATTCAGCTTGGCATGATGCTTTCAGCCTATCCGCCATAAAGTTTCAGAAGCAGTTTGCATTCTGCACAAAATTGATCGGTATTAAAAATAGTCTATTCTAGACATTGAACGGCCTTGTGTAAATTGTGATGTTGTGATATTTTCGTTACGCAAAATGTCTCATATGTAATTATTTTTTATTAATATAGTTGTTCTCTTTTCTAAATCATTAGTCATTTTTAGCCTAATTTTGGGTCCTCCTCCTACTATTAAATATGCTATTAATGGTATAATGAGCTTTATGAAAAACTCCTTATCCCAAACGTGTATATGACCAGATGTTGTCCATCTTGTGCACTTATGTACCCTGTCTGTCAATATCTACCTCATTAGATTACCACCTGATATATGCATTTATATGTAGTCTTGGCTTCCCTTATAGACCTTTCTATTATATCTCAATTTCTAAGGCTCTTTCCAGCTGGAAGGACAGATAACAAAAGTCAATTGTGGTATAAAAAATGAAAATACTCAACTGAGTAATAATGGAAACTATCCAAGCTTTGTCGCTACTTGAGAAGAAACATATACCATATTTGCCGGCTTATAAGACGACCCCCCAACATTTCCACTTAAAATATAGAGTTTGTTATATACTCGCCGTATAAGACTACCCCCTCTTCCACACACCTTTACAGTACCTGTGATTGTCACAACTGTACGGCCGCAAGGCGACCGCAGCGCCTCCGGCCCGCCCCTGCATCTCCCTGGTACCGGCACTAGTGCGCAAGTCCACATGTGCAAGCTCTGCGTAGACAAGGGGCGGGCCGGTGCGCCGCTGCTTCCCGCTGAGCAGAACAGGCTGGTGACGCCAAAAAGGCTGTCCCCCTGTCTCGCTGCTGATGCTCGCCGCAGCCACGCTGATGACCCACCGTAGAATGAGGTAGGTCGGCATCGGGAGGCCACTATGGGCACCTGGCGAGTATCGGAAGGCCACTATGGGCAGCTATGTCTATCCCAACTGAAGTGGACCCGGCGTATAAGACGTTCCCCCCCCCCCCCCCACACTTGGAGGCATGTTTTTCAGGGCAAAAAAGTAGTCTTATACGCAAGCAAATACGGTACTTATATTATTACGCCTTATTTATAAGCGGGTATAGTAAAATCTAATGGGAGAAGCTTACACAAGACTATACAATAAGGGCCTCATTCTATTATCGGCCGCAGCCGCTGCGGGGCCGCAAGGACCGGCCACAAGCTATTCTGCTATTCTATTCCCTTACGGCCGGGGATTCCGGCAGGCTTGCGGCCGGCGCCTTGCTATCTCTTGCGGCCGCTCGCGCCGGAGGAAAGCCTTTGATCTAAAACGGCCGCAAGGAATTCCTATTTGCAATTCAATTGCTCCGGGAACCCTCTCTGCAAGGCTAAAAACGAGCCGCTGCTTACTTGCAGGAAAGAGGTCCCGCTAGCACCAATTAAGCACATAAAATAGCTCAAATAAAGCCATCCTGCACTTTGAGAAGACTATAAAGGGATTTTAGGTGTTAGAAAAAATAGCACATAATTACCCTGTACTCAAATCCGTAAAATATTTTATTTTTAATATCCGTAAAATATCCATGTAAAAAGTCCAGAGGGCTTGGAGCACCTCAGACACACCCACGCCGCAGCCGGAAAATAAACAGTTAATTTGAACTCGTGTTTGGGCAGATGTGCAAGCTTGAGAGTGGGTTCCTTTTATTCCTCATGTCCCCCAATACGATCCCTAGCATTTACAGAGCTGTACAGTGCAGGCTTGAATTTATTTTTGTGTTTTTATATTTCACAACTTACGGCCGGTTCCAAGATATGCGGCCGGCCGTAAGGGGAGATCCTTGCGGGGCCGTATAATAGAATCGCGAGTTAACTGAACCCCCGCAAGGAATCGCAGCCTTACGGCCGATTTACGGCCGATAATAGAATGAGGCCCTATGTGATTAGAGACACTAATGCAAAGGAATTGAGGAATTTAGATCCTTTTCAAAGTGTGAAATAGATGTTTAAAGTTTATAAAAGTGACTAAATCAGCTCAACATGGGTAGGGTAAAAATTACACTGTTATTGACTAATTATTGTATTGATTAAAGTGAGTACAGACAAGCTCTATTAGATTTATTGCCAACCGACTTTCCTTTTTTGTCCAAGTTCGGTCCTGCTGGGCCACACACAGGCCTGGATTTGAGTATTTCCTGTCTTTGGACAGGTCAGTCAATCAGCACGACTGTAGAAGTGATTGACTCACCTGTGTGCAGTAGGGATATCTTCAAATCCAGGCCTGTGTGCGCCACGGTAGGACCGAACTTGGACACCCCTGGTCTTGGGCAAGATCCTTGCTGAGAAAATAAAGGTCAAAAGGAAAACTCGGGACAACCTCAAGCCTGTACCTAAACCCAGGCGTAGACCATGTCCTGGCTGCTATTCACCATTCATTGTCCATCCGGAGGTGGGTGGGACACTTTGTGTGATTTATCCTCTGACAGCTTCATATTGGCGATCTTCTGAAACACCTTGAAATTATATTATTTTAATCCTTTGCATCTTAAAAGTGTGTAGAAGGGGAATAAATTACTGATTGCCAATGCTCTGCAGAGCCCATAGTTGTCTTATATCCCCTAACAGTTTATACCTGTTTTATGAGTATGAAAATATATATAGCAATAATTGTATAACCAATAAGAAGATACATAGAAGGTCCTAGTGCTTCAGAAGGTGCTGCCTCCTCATATATATATTTATTAGATTTATTCACTGATTAATAGTGCTTATATTTTTGTCTAGGACAAGGTCATTGATGAGATAAAAAGAGAAAAAAGGGAATCTGGTAACAAGCCCAAACGTAAACCTAAGCCCAAACCTACAGCTAAGCCTAAAAGATGTCCTGGCTGCTATTCAGCCCTCGATGTCCCGCTACTGGAGATAAGAGAGACATGAAGATGGCGGAGACTGGGGTGAGTAGTGGTTGGTTTTCTTAAATTAGATCTCAAGATCTTCACAGTTGTGGTTGCATATGCTAAACCAAGGCCGCCATGTCACATTACAAAGACGCTCAGACAACTGAGTCAGCCTTGAGAAGATATGTGGGGAGTTATCTTCCACAGAGCATGTCCTCACATGTCCTCTCCAGCCATGCTCTCCTAGTGCCTAGTGGTTAGGAGAACAGAGGGTATAAGTGACAAAGTTGCGTACATGAGCAATGGTGTCACACTCAACTGGTTGGTCTGAAAAAACAGGAGCTTCCATGTTGCTCTCAGTACAGTGGTGGTGGGAGGTGGCTTTTACCGAATGCATCTTTTGCCCTGTAGAACATCAATCATGTTAAGAGATTCCACCCTAGAAATAATAGTCTCCTTTATATGAGTGGTCTAATGCTTGATCTAAAACAGCTTCTATCTACTCAACATCCAAGATCCCATAAGAACGAGACCACTCTTCGAAGGTGGACTTTCGTACACATGTAGGGGTCAATGAATCGCCATAAAGAAGATAACTAGCTGACGACTACTAGCTACCATGGTGTTTATGTATGGAGTGGGCCACCTATTTTCCTCTCACCCAAAACATCAATAAGCAGGAAAACTCTCTTTAGAAAGAGGAGTCTCCCTTTAAAATAGCCTCTCACTGGAAGGTTTAATCATGAGGCGAAAGTTCAAATATTTTGGCCAATCATGAGAAGACTCTGGTGATGGAGGCACACAAAGAAGGGGAGGGCAAAGGTGAGGATGGATAGATTAGGTCACTGAAGCAAAGAGCATGAGCTTAAGGGAGCTTAGAGTGGCCGGCAGATGTGCCTGGTGTGCTGAGGTCTTTAGGTTCACAGGGAGTTGGACCCGACCAAATGACTAAACAAGTGCAAGCTCCCCCACCCTAACAGACATACTCTGAGTCTGCTCACTGATTGGGCACTTTGGCTGTAAGAGATACACCATCATCTGCCTCCAGCTCAGATATAGTTTAAGACCCTGATCTGTAAGATGAGAAGCTCCTCTTAGAATGAAGAAGTCAGATAACCGTATACCTGTCAGGTGAGCACAGCGCTAATACTGATCACCGGTAGGTCTAAAACAAAACAATATTTTACATTTAATTATTGCTGATTTTTATTGGGATACATATGTGATCTGATACTAAATGCTGGACCACATCTCTAGTAAGTAACCAATAAATCTCTACTATGTACCCGCGTGTGAGGCGCTGCAGAGCTTCACGAGGGTCCGCATTGGCGGCCTGCAATTGCAGCTGATGTTAGAGCCTTCACCTTCCACAAATGCGGCCCTCGCGTGCTCGCAAGAACTGCATCGCTCGCTACACAAGCTCACAAAGCGTGACGACGATTCGTAGTTTGACAACTATTATATGTGATTCTCATTCTATTTCTGACATCTTTCTTTTGCACGAGTGCCTTGAGTTTAGTTATGCTATACATTGTGTATATCCGAGCCAGTACTCACCAATTAGTCTTTATGAACTAGACTAATGTCCACCCCATTTCCTTACAAACGCATATAGTGATATATATAGAAGGTAGAGTGGACGGCTACACAGCTTTTTGGAGCCCCTGGGCAGTGAAGTGTTGGAGCCCCTACAAGTGTGTGCGCAAGATATGCAAGAGCCCATTTTCTCTTTTCTGTCTGTGTTTATCACTCTTTTGCTGAGTAATCAAATCACAGACATTTCCCCATAACAGTCATTTTAACAACATACAGTAGCTACACATACACACGCCCAGCTATTACTTGCTTATGATAATTTTTATGCCAGAATCAAATGTTACGTTTTTTAAGCTAAAAAAGGAGCGCCCCCCCACATGGAAGTGCCCCTTGTCAGCTGCCTTGTTGGCCTAATCGGTAACCCGGCCATGGATGGCTACCATCTTTTTTAACTACACACACATATATATATATATATATATATATATATATATATATATATATATATATATATATATATATAAAATGAACAATCCATTAGGATACATATATCAACATAATTTAATATTGTTTAGTTAAGTCGTGTCTGACTCTCCGTGAGCACGCAGGCACTATTGTTATGTATTTGGTTATGCTGATCCATAAGGTTTTCTCTTACATTTTTTTGTCTGACCCTAAATGATATAGCTCACAGCTTCATTGAGATACACTTCATTGAGAGACAGAGAGAGATAGACAGCAGCCTGCACTTGGAACACCTGAAAGTATGGGAGAAATATAAAGGCCAGTGATTTTATAAACTATTGGACAGTTTGTTTTGCCCCACTCAGGTTTAGCTGGATGAGAGCTGGTTAGTGAGGACATTGTTAGTTGAAGTCTTGCTTTAGTGGAACCTAGGTCTATTGTTTTCATTAATTTATATCATTGGATATATTTTAGTAACTTGGAATAGGATCTACAGCCTCCTATATTGTATTCACAAACCCAGAGGAGACTGTGAAGTTGTCACAATGTGTGCTCAGCATTTTGTGTCTGGATCACATTCCAGACACACCCAACATCCGACTCTTACACAAGACACAACCGCTATTCACTCAGTCAGTATGGGTTATTACAGCCCTCCTAACTGACTTGGGTCTTGTATGAATATCCACACTTCAATCCATTTTGTGTCCTTTTACCACATTTTACCACATTGTCTATGTCACTGTTACCTGCTTTGACATAAAAGACTGGTGTCGCCATCGTTGTCCGAAATACTCTCTGGTTTTTAATGTGACAAAGTGACCTAAAATATATCCTTATATCACCATTGCACAACAATTTGTATCTTTGCTTAGTATCTACTCATCAAATTCAAGAATCTCTTTACCAAAGGTGATTTTAATAGAATCTAACCCACCTTAGACCCTGGGATACGTCCATAGAAACATTTAAATGTCCTTATTCTATATCTCTAAGACCTCCAACTCCCTGATGTGTTGGGGTGCAGGTCTGACAGAGGAC
The DNA here is from genome assembly GCA_027410445.1 of Discoglossus pictus. Lineage (NCBI taxonomy): Eukaryota > Metazoa > Chordata > Amphibia > Anura > Alytidae > Discoglossus > Discoglossus pictus. The sequence continues at coordinate 436,425,464 of CM050166.1, forward strand.
ATCCATTTGCCCACTGATCCTGGACTTCCATTCACCTACATCTGTAGAAGAATTGACTTTCTCTTTGGAGATGCTTTATTTGTCCGTCTTGGTCAGACGTCCATGAAAGGGGAACAGTAGTGGTAAAACAATTCATGACCCTTTACAAGTATACGTTCCATCTAGCCTGATGAAAGCCATATTAACCTAATATTAAAAATGATTTTTTATTAACACTTTTGAATTGTCCTCTGTTTGCCTATAAGGGATTGTTATACCAGCCAATCTGTTCCCTCCTGTTGATCCTTTGGCTCCAAAAGTTTGGGAAAATGTCTAATACCGGTGGCGGAGATAGTGAATGAAGGGCCCCGAGACCCCTTCCCATAACATCTCCACACAAAACTCAAGACCGCTATCCATACCGGCTCCCCTTCCCAAGACCCCATCCAATAGCAGGTCTCTTCCCCTCCCCAATACTTCTACCCATAGCAGCTCTCCTCCACAAGACCTTTCCCATAACAGCTCCCCTTCCCAAGACCGGTCCAATAGCAGGTATCTTCCCCTCCACAATACTTCTACCCATAGCAGCTCTCCTCCACAAGACCTTTCCCATAACAGCTCCCCTTCCCAAGACCGGTCCAATAGCAGGTATCTTCCCCTCCACAATACTTCTACCCATAGCAGCTCTCCTCCACAAGACCTTTCCCATAACAGCTCCCCTTCCCAAGACCCTGTCCAATAGCAGGTTTCTTCCCCTCCCCAATACTTCTACCCATAGCTCCTCTCCTCCCCAAGACCTTTCCTACAACAGCTCCCCTCTTCTATTTAAAACCTCGGCCCATAACAGCTCCCCTTAAGAAGACTCCTTCTTATAGTAGGTCTTCTCCACTCCCAAATACTTCTACCCATAGCAGCTCTCCTCCCCAGGACCCCTAAGATAACCTCTCTAGTCCCCAAGACCTCATCCCATAGCAGCCCCCCTCTAAGACACCTTCCCATAGCAGCTCTCTCCCTTCCCCAAGATCCCTTCCCATAGGAGCCCCCCTGAGACCCCTTCCCATAGAGCTCTCTTCCCAGAGAACCAAACAAGGAATACAATCTTTTCACTTAGGATGAATTAAACTTGGCATGATGATTTCAGCCTATCTGTCATACATTTTCATAAATAATTAGTATTCTGTGCAAAATTGATCAGAATAAAAAAGTCTATTTTCGATATTGAAAAGTCTGTTTTTGAGTGCCGTGTAAATTCTTATTTTGTGGGATTTTGGATACACAAAAAATGTCTATTATAGGTAATTGATTTTTATTAACATATATTTTTGTCTAATGGTGAATCCTCTCTCTACTATTAAATATGCCTTTAGTTCTGTACGCCACTATAAAAAAACAGTTTATCCAAACATTAGGAGTGTACAGATTACATACAACCAGATGTCGTCCATTTAATTGCACTTATATCTACCCGCTGTTCCAATATCCACCTTTTCCATTTAATATTCACACCCTTTTTTATTAATATGGCTACACCTTTTTATTATATGGAGAGGCATTTCCTGCATTCAGAATCATGATAAAGGAGTTTCCTGTAACTCAGCTCAAAGGTCCTTGAGATAATTTAATATAATATACGTCCTAATTTCCCTGAAATAATCCTGGCTATGTTATCTTGTGTAAATATATTGGGACAATAAAGGAGGTCTACGATCTCCTTCACTTTATCATTATTTACAGAACACATTTAATCTGGTGATACATTGAAAGACTTATTATCATAATTATACATAATTAAGACAGTGAGACTTAAAGTATCCTGAAAAGACACATCATAAAAAAATAACATAAAACAAATTTCCATATAAAAGATTAATATGGTGGAGGGTCAACCAGACCCCGGCATAGTCAGACTACCTTCACTCTTTTGAGAATTTAAAGGACCACTGCAGTTTCAGAAAAGAGACCCTTGTTTGTCACGTATGTACCAAACTAACAGTACAGGAATCCATTGTGTGTTTGTTACATAAATTCATCGGAGCTGAGTCATGAGTGTGTGTGTTCAGTGGAGAGGGTGGTGTGGAACAGAGAGCCTTTGTTAAGACAATTGGATACGATTGAATCCTTGCTTCAGGAAATGCAACCATATAACTCAGAAATGGGATCTTGTGGATAATACTTACGCCACCTGTGGGCGGCGTGGTATTGCGCGCGCCCAACGCGATTATGCACAGTGGCATCTAGTGGTGGGAGTGCAGAGCAGACCCTGCACACACCGGCATTACAGAAAGGGTAGAGAGGTAAGGGGTGCAGAGAGATGGCTGGGGAGGGGGACAGGCATTGGTGGGGAGGAAAGAGGGAGAGACTGAGGAACAGGGTGTAGATAGGGAGAAAGGGTAGAGAGATAAGGGGTCATTTTATATTGGTTCTTAGAGCCGTTTCTCTTCCGTAAAGCTTGGTTTGGTGTCATATACTGAGTGAACACATACTGTTACACTGAAATCTCTTCCAGACAAGGCAAGATTTTATCATGTGGGCTGAGCGTTGTAATATTGCAAATGAAAATATTGTAATAAACATATAAAATAGGGAAAAAGCCCCCGAAGCTGATTTTATGGCATAACGTAATTTACAGCGCTCAGTTACAATGGGGCTCTTAGTTAGGTTGGGGTTTTCTTTTTGCCTCGGGATCTATTTGCAATGATAAGTCATCGAATCGGCAGGGCGGTCATGGGTATAACAAAGCAAATCACTGATGGGTACTCCAAGTCCGAGAAAGCTAAGCTGAGTAATCCTGAAATAGTAGGAGTTTACGACCTTCTACAAGGATGATTTTCCAGGTCATCGACTTTTTTTTCCTTGAAGGGTCTCATCTGACGCAACAATCGGATTAGTTTCCAATGTCGGAAGCTCCCTGATCTGCATTACTAAATATAAATAGGTTCATTTCTTCCTTAATTACATCTAAACTTTTTTCGAATACTTTCAAGGAGACCTAAACCTGACATATTTTTCATTAGAGACGGAACTAAACATTTCTTATTTCTTGTTCAAGTTATTGCAGAAATGAAAGGTACATAAATCATTAAATATAATCGCAATGGGTTGTGGTTTAGTAAATGGAGTGGAAGTGACAGATAGTTCAGCTTCACCGTTGGGTATTTTAAATGTAAATGACCCATAAAGCACCTCTTTCTCTAAGTCTCTCTATCAAGGACCATTAATTAACGCTCACAGTGGAGGGGGTGGTAATATAATCAGAGCATGCCCAGATAGATAAATAATACTAGTCAACTTTAACGTCCAACTGGACATGCTCTTCTTCTTACTACCTCAAAGAGTTCATGAATGGCCCTAGATATTAGATATTTTAGAGTAATTTATAGAACATGTATGCATAAAATGCATGACCGACCCCAGCTCTAACACCTCGACTCAAAGTGTTAAAGGACCACTTTAGGGGTCTTATAAGGAATAGTCGGGCTTGGTAAGAAAAAAACCTGTATTAAATGTTTACTGTGCGTTTAACAATGAATTACTATTTTTCGATGATCGTCCAGGCAGTATGATCTCCATATCTTTGAGTGAAGTATTGTGGCTGGAGTGGACCCTGGGGATCATTGTGGACCCTGGTCCAACCAAACTATTATGTGGAGAGTTCTTTATAAGATACTAAATTGGCCCAACAAAGGTCCCAGCTATTGTGGAAGGACACTTATAAATGTTATTAAACATGTCTCCTTCCACAATAAGTAGAGATCTTTGTTTTGTGACTTTAAAGAACTACTGTGGTGCCCTCACAACATGAGCTAGGTGGTATAATTAGACATTCATCATTAAACACATATAATAGTTGTCAAACTACGAATCGTCGTCACGCTTTGCGAGGGACGCAGTTTGGTCCCCAAATGTGGACCCTGGCGAATCGAGGAACTGCATTTGCGGAGGTGGAGGCTCCCACGTTGGCTGCAATGAGGTGGAGGCTCTACGGCGCCTCACATGCGATTACAAACACACACACAAGCGCCAAAATACGAACCGCGGCTCTTACAACGCAAAATTTATGGACTTAGCCCAAAAAAATACGAGACGTGGAACTTAGAAAAAAATAAACATTACGAACTCGCAAAATTACGACCTTAACGGCCGAACCGCGCGCACCTGAAAACATTAAAAACACAATAAATACCCACAATAATACATACAATGCTTACCCACAGCAAGAGGGGGCACCCAGGAACTCTGCAAGTGAAGGTACACCTCAATTTAAGTCCAAATTCACGAGTTTAGACACACAAGCGAGAGAAAAAACGGCAGCCGAAAAAAACAAAAACAAGGCTACAGGGCCCTAAAGACGCAAAACACCACGAAACACATACGGATTTTCCAAAAAGACGAGGAGGTACAAGATACACTTTTAGCAAGGACGCTACATCATCCACACCCGCGTACCACATACACATTCGCCGCCATTTTACAACACTAACTAAGTACCCAGCTACCCTAACGGCTTCCCCTCGCGCACGCAGCCTATTTACACTACACAATGCACACATTGCTGACACTTACACCTCTGCTCCACAACAGTGAAAACCTACATTGTATGTTGCAGGAACATCAAAACAGATTGTCAGCTCTTCAGCACATTCCTTGCTGCATATATTAATTACAAATAGGTAAAGTATATTAATTTATTAAATTATTCATTATTTCATTGGCATACAAAAACAAATATACACAAAAAAAAACATTGCACTAAACACAAAAGACATTCACTGCGCGCCTCACAACGAGCGCCAACGCTGCTCATAGCACACAAAATACACCAGGGGATAGCCTTGCAATAAGTGCAAAAAGCAGATCAGCGCCGACCTTACAATGACAGCAAAAGCCCCTGTAATAACAAAAAAAAACAACAACCAAGAGGCTCACAATGAGCGCCGAAGGTAAAAAACGGTTTACATTATGTCTCAAACAACATTCCCTGGCTTACAATTACATGCACGTCATTTTTTTACGGGCAATTCGCTAGTTATTAATAAAATTAATATTTAATTATTTAAAAAGCAACAATCATTATTAAAGCTGCTGCTTGTCTCCACCCTCTATAAGGTCAGTTAGGGAAATTGTTTTATACATAATTTTTATATAACCATCACAATGAACTCCATTGGCTGGAGATTTGTTGTGTCAAATGTTTCTATTGGCAATAAAATATTGCTGTTGAGGCAACCTATAAATACTTGTTTATTCTCTTATCAGATTGGATTGGTCTTGAAAACCTTTAAAGCTGTGTCTCAGCCAAATCCCCCACCAGAACCTTATCAGGGAGGAGACAAACACTCAGCTGGAGGCAAACATTCGGATATGTGAAAATGAATATAGTATTGAATGTTGCTATTTTATATTATTAAATGGGAATTTCTCTTCCACCATGTTGCCCCATCATTATATATGTACTAGGAAATTGCCCATCAAAAATGATGGGAATAAGTATACCCCACCTCTCCCTCCCGTGTCTCCTTCCTCCCTCCCCTGTGTCTCCTTTTCCCCTTTCCCTCACCTGTGCCTCCTTTCCCCCTCTCCCTCCCCTGTGTCTCCTTTCCCCCATCTCCTGTACCACCTTTCCCCCTCCCCCTTTTCTCCCATGTGTCTCCTCCCCCCTCCTCCTGTTCCTTCTTTCCCCCTCTCCCTTCCCTGTCTCCTTTCCCCCCTCTTCCTCTCCTGTTCCTCCTTTCCCCGTGTCTCCTTTTCCACTCTCCCTCATCTGTGCCTCCTTTCCCCGTCTCCCTTTCCCCCCTCACCCTCCTGTGTGTCCTTTCCCCCCTCTCCCTCCCAGGTGTCTCCTTTCCGCGTCTCCTGTACCTCCTTTCCCCCTCCCCTCCCATGTGTCTCCTTTTCCCCCTCTCCTGTTCCTCCTTTCCCCCTCTCCCCTCCCCGTGTCTCCTTCCCATCCATTCCCTCCCTGTATCTCCTTTCCCCCCTCTCCCTCCTGTGTCTCCTTTCCCCCCTCTTCCTCTCCTGTTCCTCCTTTCCCTGTGTCTCCTTTACCACCTCCTCTCCCTCCCTTGTCTCGTTTCCCCCTTCCTCTCCCTCCCTTGATTACCCCTCCTCTCCTTCGTCTCGTTTCCCCCTCATCTCCCTCCCCTGTATCGTTTCCCCCTCCTCTCCCTCCCCTGTATCGTTTCCCCCCTCCTCTCCCTCCCAGTGTGTCATACCTGGATGGAATCATACCAGCAGGGCCTCACTCACCTCCTCAGCACTCCTGTCCTCTGGCCAGAGCTACTTTCTGGATGAAGCCGAGCATTGCGCATGTGCACCCCGCCTGCGCAATGCGAGGCTTGATCCAGAAAGTAGTTCTGGCCAGAGGACGGGAGGCGCAGAGAAAACTGAGTGCGGCGCTGCTGGCAGGGTTATATCCAGGTACATCTTTGAGCTACTGGCAGGAACCAGGTACTGCAGGGTGATTCGAGCCCTCTGCTGGCAGGAACCAGGTACTTCAGCTCTCATTGCAGCCCCCGTCAGGTGTTGGTAACGCCCGGGACATGCAATGAGCCTGTGCGTGTGTCAACGGCTCACCTCGCTCCTCGAGGGACCCAAAAGCGTGACCAACATTGCAAACGCCCCCAACACTGACAACTATATATGTGATACTACAGTGCAGCACACTGCAAGCCTGCCACTTTTCACCATCCACTTCCTATCCCATGAGAACTTGCAGATGGTACCTGGCTAGAGAAGGTGGGGGCTGTGTGTGTGTGTGAAACAATAAGAAACAGAAATGTAAATGTATTGTTAGGGAGACGCCCTTAGGCAGCTGCCTTGTTTGCCTAGTTATACATCTGTCCATTATTAGACACATTTCCTTGTTATCAGAATTAGACAAACAGAAATAGGTAGGAATGATCATACATATATGTTGGACCAGGAGGCATCCGTGATATTTTGATGAAGGGTGCATGTGTGAAAAGAGGTTTTACATTTCTGCTAGATCTGGGCTTACAGTTATAGTTACATGCTTCTGGATATGTGTGGGAAAAGGCTGTAGCTATCAATTTCCAAAAGTCCAATTGCCTGCTGTCTGAGAGATTAACAGAAAGAATCAGCTTGTGAAAGTAAATTAAACTTCATAATATAGAAAAGGAAAATAAATGAAGGTTTTGTTTGTTTGTTTTTTTGCTTTCTAACAACATTTTTGTCCATTATGAAGTTTAGTTATACAAAAGATCATAAAAAATGGAGCCACAATGGAGTCTCTTCAGTGTGAACATTTTTATATTTACATTGAATTTTGATCTTTTTTACTCTCAGAAATGTTGCATTTAAAATGGTCTAAGACACTGACTAACTCTCTGCTCAAGGAGAGGCCATGGTTTAGGGTTTAACACTGCACATACAGATTAGGTAATTGGAGGCCCTATAGCCTTTTGCATACTAATTGCCTTAATTTGTGTTCACAAAGTGTTAAACCTAAATCATGACCTACCTGGAGATCCTTGAGGAGAGGGATGAGAATCACTGGTCTAAGAAATAATGATTCCAGAAGCCTTTTTGCATTTCTTGATGGTTTTAATAGCCTTGTGTTTTTTCCAATATATTATTTATTACATGTACATCTGAAAACATGTTTACTACCACAGCTAAGTGTCTCTTTTTATGTGCAGGAATTTGAAGAACAAGTATAATCGTTAAACTTGTGCCGGCAAGTCCTGAAATCGTTAAACATCGACATGGACATTTCCTTCTGTTTACTGATTGTTTGCTCAGCCGCTCATCTATCAGCAATTCCTGCTCTCGTATTTACTTCAAATCCCTGTTTTAAAAGTAACATCTAAAATAAAATATTTGAATATAAATAATGCTTTTTTTTTATAATAAATGTAACCTTTACCTTCCTGGGTGTTATTAGTTGGGGTATAAATAATAGAAGTTGTATCCAATATGGTCTACAGCTGTTGTTTATTTGTGTTGTTAATTTATTTTCTTAAAACTTGTTCTTAATCTCATTCTTTTGTTCTAGAAATATATCCATTTTAGGACAACTAAAATTAGACTTCAGCTTACATGGAAATATAAATCATCAAATATCCTTAAAAATCATGTGGAAAGTAAATGTTTTAAGTGTAATCAGTAATTTACTTTGAAATTTTAATTTAAGCTATTGCTTTATTAGTCCCTAAAGCCCTCCCACGAGGAACTGCATAGATAATGAGGATTGGGCTGGGGCTGTCACACTCTATTTATTTACTTATTTCTACTCTCAATCTCTATCATGTACAGCGACAATGCAGTGATTAATACATCTCACCGGCGGTGAGTTCAAATCCCAGTTACCCTTATAACGTATGATATTCCCAATATAGGAATTTCTTCAGGAATGGATTTTCAAATCTTTATTCTCAGCTGAGAACTGACTTTCCTTGCGAGTGATATAAAGTGTTGTGTTTGTTACATTGTAACAAAAATAACTTTTCTTTCAGCACATCTATACAGTATACCGAGGTCCGACACATCCCGGCCTTATATACCTCTGTAATAACTTGGAGGCGGATTAGTTAATTGTTTGGCAGGTACATGGTGTGTTCTTGATGGACAGGTCCTCTCCCTTACTGATCCCTCCCTCTGCACCGACTGCGTCTTTACATTAGTGGCGGGTCTCCATCACTCCCACCTACTGTGAATCAGCTATTAAGTAAACAAATAAAATATTACAGAATATTACATTTCTTTTTCCAATTTCCTAATAGCAAATATCATATGTCAAAGCCAATATAATAAGGTAGGATTTTCTTCCGATACCATAAGGTGCACTCTCCCTTATCCTCCCTGCTCACCTGATAAGCATCTGCCAGATATTTATTATTTCATCGTTATTCTACAAGACAAACATGCCTTGTAGTCATGGCCGGATTACCTATTAGACCATCTAGGCAGCCGCCTAAAGGCGCCTTCCCTGTGAGGGGCGGCATTTAAAATAAATTGGTGCCTAGCCTAAATAAAATGAAATGCTGCAGTTCATTGACTGGCTTCTAAGGGGTAACCACCTAGAGCAAGAGAGTTAAAGAATTTACACCCATAGAAAAAGGCAAAAATGGGTCCGTGCACACTCAATCGCAGGGGCTCCTCCACTTCACTGCCTAGGGGCTCCAAAAAGGTAGATCTTGTCCTGCTTGTAGTAATGTCAACTGAGGTGATGGGTATTATACCGTCTGTCTCTGATATTCATATTCTCTGAACTCTGCTGCTAACAAAGGTTATAAGTATTTGCAAATATTGTTCCTATCCATGTCAGCGTTCATGCCTCACCATAAATAACATCATAGAGAAGCAACACTGACTGCCTCACACTCGTTTCGCTAGGCTTCTACGGAGATCAGCATCCATCAAGAGATCCTATCTATATATGCAAGGTAAGTCAATGTGGTGTTGGATAAAACTGCTTAGAGTTCCCTGGACTGCAAGAAGATCTAATAAATCAGTACTACAGGAAATGAAGCCAAACTGTTCACTGAAACGTTTGTTCCTAAGGCTAAAATGCAAATATTTTGGCCAAGTCATGAGAAGACAGGATTCCCTAGAGAAGACAGAGGCTGGGAACCATTGAAGGCACACGAAGAATGGGGCGATAGAGGTAGAGATGGATAAATGAGGTCATTAAAGCAATGAACATGAGCTTGAGAGATCTCAGAGGGGGTAGCTAATAGATGTCTTTGATGTGATGCCGTCCATAGGGTCACAAAGAGTCAGACACAACAGAATGACGAAACAACAAGTCAATGACTTTAAGTGTCTATTTGTTAACCCCATAGGAGCTGTTTATGAAAATTAAAAAGAGGAATCTGATTTGCAAAAGGCAGAGAGAGAAATATAGTATTAAATACTTCACACATTTATTAAAGGGCACAGTGATAATAACAATGAAGGACATTTTAGGGTATATATTGGCTGCAACTATTATTTTAATCTTACATATTAATGTATCAAATTGGTGATATACATAATATTGCTCATATCAATGAAAAAAGCGCCTGTATAAGAGTATAAAGTATTCAGATACCTATACAGATATAATTCACAATATATAATAATGGTCCCAAATAATATCAAATGGCATTATCATGTCACCATAAATAAGTAATAAGACATTCAGATTTGAGTAATTATTATGACAACTATATGGTACTATTTACCAGTGAATTCTTCCTCAACAGGAGAAACAGTAAACCTGAGACGCACGTTTCGACCTTAGTTTGGCTTCGTCAGTGAGGTGCAGCTGAACTCCCTAAGGCAAAGAGAGCAAGGGGTCCATGTCTGGAGACCCTTTCACCCTTAGGGAGATTAAGCCCATTGGGTCATTTGTATAAGCAACAACAAAATAGAGGCGCTCAATCAGAGAGCAAAGTAATATTAATAAGTTCGTTCTATGCATGTGATGGCCTACTCAGAGCAGCCTCTTAGTCACTTGTGCCCATCACAACGAGAAATATCCTGTAGTATATCAGTCTGGTCCCACTCACTAGAGCATCCCAGCCCCAAAATACCAGGCAATTCTACCCTGAACAGGAGAAACAGCAAACCCCCGACATACGTTTCGCCATATATGGGGCCATATATGACAACTATATGGTACTATTTACCAGTGAATTCTTCCTCAACAGGAGAAACAGTAAACCTGAGACGCACGTTTCGACCTTAGTTTGGCTTCGTCAGTGAGGTGCAGCTGAACTCCCTAAGGCAAAGAGAGCAAGGAGTCCATGTCTGGAGCCCTCTACTCTTTTAAGTCCAATGTTGCGACCAACAAAAATTAAATTAATTCCAATGTGTGACAAAAATACACTATGGCCATTTATGTTATCGACAATAATTACATTAATAGAGGCTAAGATATACTAAGCAATCCAAGTAAAATGGATATAAAGACACAAGATAATGAAGATATCAATCAAATCATCTCTATCATTATGTGACACGCAGAGTGGGACATGTTGCCCGGGATATAAGTGAATAGGATAGTATGTATTGCTCTGGGTGACTATTCCCATATTACTAGTTTGTTAAAAGCTTAGAGCAGGAGGAAGATATTTCATATTGTCTATACAGATTAGTGATATATATAATAAAAATAGTATTTGCCATGCTGTCTCGTACTAACAAATCAGTGGCCATCTCTTAGCAATGTGTGGCTGAGCTGTGGTCCCTGATAGGCTAGGACACTAAACAGCACATTCCCCTTACAGAGTCTGTATCAGCATATGCTGCAGAGGGCAGACCCATACAGAGCCTCATAGTAACCCTCAGTGCCAACATTCTGCAACATGCTACTCGAGAGAGGTCATGGACAGGTTCATTTGAAAAACTGCAGTTAGGAACTATTTTAGGCAGAAAAATAGAGCCAATAAGCCCTTCTTGAGACAATAAAGTGCGTGATTGTGTTGTTCAGTCTCTGTGAACCCACAGACTGCAACAGCGCACTTCTAAGGACAGGGAGTTCACTGGCTCATAGTAACCAATCAGTGGTAACATTCTGCAACATGCTACTTGTGAGAGGTCAATGACCTGCTAATTTGAAACCTTGTACTTCACAGTCTGTGTATTCATGAGCTGCCTGAGTTATAGAGGGCATACATAATTGTATTGTGGCAGAAGCAGCCACAAGAGACTTTTGCCTTGATTATTGCCTGTATTTGAACTGTATGTTATTTTAGCATAGTGGATTTTATTAGACTGGTTCTAGCCCTTTTAAATGCTCTGACAAAGGATCTACAGTTTTGTTATGCACTTCGGATGCAGAGTGTGAAGAAAAACCCTGTTTTATGGACTTAATTTGACTGTTTTATTCCCCTCCCTCTTAGAACACCAGTTTAGAACCCTTAATAACTGTCATATTTTCAAATACTGTCAGTTTTCTCTGTCTGAGGAGGAGTTGCTCTGGCTGTGTGAGTGCTGGTGCTTTGGGTGCTCATTAAACAGACCTGCTTGACCCTTTCTGGAAGCCTTGGCTCATGCTTGGGGTAATGTGATAAGTCAGAGTGCCAGCGGGTCCGTTACAATTGATCGCAGCGACGGGATTCAAACCTCACAGCAGACCGTTGTTCGGCAGTTACAGCCATTTGGGAAATTTGCTATTTTGTATGGAACCGAAAGAAAAGGGTATGTGAATATACCCGAACGGATAGTGAATGGGGACAGACTATACCAACTTGAAACGGGCCACGCTAAAAGAGCTATTGGAAGCAAGGGGAATTATTGCCAGCAATAAAACCAAAGCTACCCTTATTGCTGAACTTATGGAGGGAGACCGGGCAGCTGCTGCAGCACCTCTTATGGACAGCACACAGAATGAGTTTGGAAGAGAACTCCAAAGCAGACTGGCCTTTTTCCCAGGTACGCCTCCCACAGAAACCTTGGAAAGGATTATGGCAGATGTATACGAATACATAATGGAAAAGCAGCGGGCAGACCGGAGGTCCAGAGAGGGGTCCCTAATCACACCACACATACTACCGGGGAAGCCTAAAATCCCGTACCATGCTTTTAAAAACTATGTGGAGACCGAAGACATCGATGGCTACTTGCATGACTTTGAGAGGTTATGCCAATTACATGAGATCAACGCCGCCGACCAGGTACCCCTGTTGGTGGGTAAGCTAGCGGGCTGGGCATCAGAAGCCTACCGCACCATGCCAGACGAGGATAGCAGAGACTACCAGAAAGTAAAGCAGGCGATCCTGGACAGGTATGCAATTACCCCGGAGGCATACCGGCAGCGGTTCCGAGAAAGCCGAAAGACGGAGAAGGATACTCACATGGAGTGGGCACACCGCTTAACTAGGGCGGGCAAAGGTTGGGTGCAAGCCGCACAAGCAACCACAGTGGAGGACATGCTACAATTACTGCTACTGGAGCAATTCTTCCAGGGGTTAAGCCGGGATTTACAAAACTGGCTGAGGGATCGGAAACCTCGCATCTTACCCAACGCCGCCAGGTGGGCAGACGAGTACCAAGATGCCAGGAGGGCACAGCGGGCACAGGCACGGTCCATCTTGGGAGCTGCTAACCCACCTCCCGCCATTAACCCCACCCTAGCACTGCGTCCGGGTGGTGGGAACTTCCAAACCCCTCCACGGTACAACAATGCCCGATCTTTCATCAGGTGCCACACGTGTAACCAGCAGGGCCACATACAGAGACACTGTCCCAGAAACAGAAACCGCTCCACGTGGAATACTCCAAATAATTCCCCTGCAAACCGGGCAGCAGTACACTGCTACCAGAGTGAGCCTCGACAACCTTTCTTCGGGACCCGGTCTAATGAAGAATCTTTGGGCACCCTCCACGAGGTTAACCCAGTACAAGCAGCTGCAGACAACCGACAGGGACACCGCCAAGGGGTACACGTAGAGGGAAAACGCCTTCAGGGTCTGCTCGATTCTGGGGCCACCATAACCTTGGTTCGCAATCACCTAGTCCCCAAGCACCAGCTCACTGGAGAATATGTGGCAGTCCGGGTGGCAGGGGGAGCGATTTACAAAATTCCCGCTGCTAAAGTACATTTGGATTGGGGAGCGGGGTCGGGAATGTGGAAGTGGGCCTCATGCAGGACTTACCAGCTGATGTCATCCTGGGTAACGACTTGGGGGAGCTGACCTCCGCTTTTGTTTCTCCGCACCCCGCGCAGGAAGCGCTACCCGTGGTAACACGGCAGCAGGCCCGCACCACTGCATCTTCTGAACACTCTGAGGCTCCGGTAAGTAATAGTACTGACCCACCTTTCGTCCCCTGGGCTCCCCCCTTAGAATTTGGTACTGAAGTAGTCACTGACCCGTCCCTGCAGGTATACCGGGATAGGGTTACATAGAATCAGGCAGGGTTGGAGGGGGAAAGATACGCTTGGGAGAAAAAAAATTTGTATAGATATGCTGAGAAGGTAGTAGAAGGATCTGTACCCATGACCCTCACACAATTAATGAAAGTACAGGCAAGAATTACTACGTATTGCCCATGACATCCCTTTATCAGGACATCTAGGCGTCAGTAGGACGAAGCATCGTTTGACCCAAAACTTCTTTTGGCCAGGGGTCTCCAAAGATATTCGGCAGTATTGCCAAACTTGTGACACATGCCAGAGAGTAGGGAAGAGAGGGGACCGGTACAAGTCAAAAATGCACTCCCTACCCATAATAGATGAGCCCTTCAGCAGAGTGGCAGTCGATATAATCGGACCTCTAGCAAAACCCAGCCCGTCAGGGAAGAAGTATATACTAACCGTAGTAGACTATGCCACCCGGTACCCAGAGGCCGTAGCCCTAACTAATATCCATGCGGAGACTATAGTAGATGCCCTAATCCGGATATTCTCTAGAATGGGGTTCCCCAAAGAGATTATCTCAGATCGGGGTACCCAATTCACAGCCGAAGTCACTCATCAGTTATGGAGAACATGTGGGGTGAAACCTATTGTAAACTCAGCGTATCACCCCCAGTCCAATGGGCTCTGTGAACGGTTCAACAGAACCTTAAAGCAAATGCTCCGTACCTTCATGGATACCCAGAAGGACTGGGAAAGGTTTCTTCCCCATCTGCTCTTCGCGTACCGAGAGGTACCCCAGGAGTCCACGGGGTTCTCGCCATTCGAATTACTATTCGGAAGGAGAGTGCGGGGTCCCTTAGACCTCATTAGGGAACACTGGGAGGGAACGGTCACCAGTAACGGTACCCCTATCGTCCCATATGTACTAGAGTTCAGGGAACGCTTGGAGACCCTAATCCAGACGGTACGGTCTAATCTCCAGGCGGCCCAGCAACGACAGCGCAGATGGTACGATAGGGGAGCCAGAGATCGCAGTTTTCAAATAGGACAAAAGGTGTTAATCTTGAAGCCAGTCCAAAATTACAAACTGCAGGCCTCCTGGCAAGGCCCTTATAAGGTGGTGGAACAGGTATGTGACACCACCTATATAATTGCCCCATGTACAGGAGCAGGCGGTAGACGCATGCTCCACGTTAACATGCGGAAACCCTATCACGAGCGGATCAATGAAGTAACTGCCATATGTGCCTCGGCCGCCGAGGACCCGGATAATCTACCCCTACCAGACCTATTAGCCTAAAGGGGGGCCAACAACGAATTAGGGGAAGTACAGCTAGGAGACAGGCTGAGCACTAGAGAGCGAGCTCAAATAATAGAGCTGATCCGGGAAAAAGGGGATACATTCTCCAACCAGCCCGGGTATACCCTGCTGGCTACCCACAGGGTAGAAACCCCAGGGCAACACCCTCTTCGACAAACCCCCTACCGCATACCCGAATCCGTAAAAGATCATATGCGGAAGGAGATTGACGAAATGTTACAACTAGGAGTGATTAAACACTCAGATAGCCCATGGGCCTCTTCGGTATTGCTGGTACCGAAGCGGGACGGAACCACCCGCTTCTGCGTTGACTACCGGAAACTTAATGATAAAACCATTTCCGATGCCTATCCCATGCCCCGAATCGATGAGCTCTTAGATAAAATGGCCAGGGGCCAGTATCTCACCACAATAGACTTGTGCAAAGGGTACTGGCAGATCCCACTAGCCGAGGATGCCATCCCAAAGTCCGCATTCGTCACCCCGTTTGGGCTATACCAATTCAAGGTGATGCCATTCGGGATGAAGAATGCGCCGGCTACGTTTCAGCGGATGGTGGACCTGTTACTGGACGGATCCCAGGAATATGCTTGCGCCTATTTAGATGACACAGCAATATTTAGCAACTCTTGGGACGAGCACTTGACCCATATAGGAGCCATCCTCGACCGCATCAGGGAGGCAGGTCTCACGTTAAAACCCAGCAAGTGCCACGTAGGGATGGCCGAAGTGCAGTACTTAGGCCACAGGGTGGGTAGTGGGCGGCAAAAGCCAAAACCCGCGAAGATAGAGGCTTTAGCTAAGTGGCCAACCCCTCGCACGAAAACTCAGGTTTTAGCTTTTCTAGGAACCGCCGGGTATTACCGTAAATTTGTACCTAATTATAGTGCCCTAGCAAGCCCCTTACTGACCTCACCAAAAAGAACTTACCCAAAGTAGTGACCTGGAGCCCAGAGTGTGAGAATGTATTCCAAGAACTGAAATCTGCCCTAATTCATGCCCCTGTACTGGCCGCTCCCGATCCAACTAAACGCTTTCTCGTTCATACAGATGCTTCTATGTTTGGATTGGGAGCAGTGCTGAGCCAAGTTGGGGCCGATGGTGGCGAGCATCCAGTCGCTTACTTAAGTCGGAAAATACGACCCAGGGAAGTAAGCTATGCCGCCATCGAAAAGGAATGCCTGGAGGTGGTGTGGGCCCTCAAGAAACTACAGCCCTACTTATATGGCCAACAATTTGCCTTGCTCACAGATCACAACCCGTTGGTGTGGCTAAACCGGGTGTCAGGGGACAACGCTAGACTACTGAGATGGAGCTTGGTACTACAACCATTTGACTTCACCATCCAGTATCGCCCAGGGAAACAAAATGGTAATGCCGACGGGTTGTCCAGACAGACAGAACTCGAGAAATGATCTGTGAGCACTCCTCCGGACATCCCCAAGCAGATCCGTTGGGATCAGACTGTGTATGCCGGCTTGGTTCTGGGGGAGCATTGTGGCAGAAGCAGCCACAAGAGACTTTTGCCATGATTATTGCCTGTTATTGAGCTGTATGTTATTTTAGCATAGTGGATTTTATTAGACTGTTTTATTCCCCTCCCTCCTAGAACACCAGTTTAGAACCCTTAATAACTGTCATATTTTCAAATACTGTCAGTTTTCTCTGTCTGAGGAGGAGTTGCTCTGGCTGTGTGAGTGCTGGTGCTTTGGGTGCTCATTAAACAGACCTGCTTGACCCTTTCTGGAAGCCTTGGCTCATGCTTGGGGGAATGTGATAAGTCGGAGTGCCAGCGGGTCCGTTACATGTATGATTTCAGGTAGACCTTATAAGCACTTACTAATAAAATATTATTATTATTAATTACAATAATTATAAAGAGCATATATATAGCATATTATAGAAGAGCATGCCCAGTAGGCCCAGAAAACAGTAATAGTGATACAATGTAACAATTACTTTTACCGAGAACCTTAATTAATTACTGATGATCAGGTAATTAAAGGGATATGGCAGGTTCCTGGATATTACTAGGTATATAATATCCCTGTGTATCCATTCACTGGCATGTACTTTATTTCATTAAGAAGGGATTATAAATTCTATTTTTACTACCTGAAATCAAACAAATAGTCCCTGTATGGGTCTGCCCTCTGCAGTGTATGCAGACATGGGGCCTCATTCAATTGCATTTGGCCAATCGAATAGGGCTGTATTTAAGCACAGAGCATATATTTTTTACAGAACTTTCTGTAAAAAATATATGCTCTGTGCTAAAGTAGAGCCCTATCGATGGGCAAAATCGCAATAGAATGAGGCCCATAGACTCTGCTGTTTTGGGTGTGAAGTCTCATACTAACCAATTAGTGACCATTTCGCAGTAACATTCTGCTGAGACGTGGCCCCTGATTGGCTATGACACTACACTGCACATCAGCCCTGCAGAGTCTGTGTCTGCATATGCTGCAGCGGGCAGTCCCATACAGGGACTATTTGTTATATGGCAGCCTTTTCTGATCCATCCACAAACCAAGATCTTGGCAACTCGTAATAAGCATTTATAAAGCGCTCCATAGTTTATACTATATGTGTATAATGCACATAAATACCCCGTGAGTCACGTCAGACATTGCCGGAGGGAGAGGACAACTGGGAGGGGTAACAGGTACGTCTGTAATGATCTGACAAGTCCAGACACAAGGGGCCTCATTCAATTGCGATTTGGCCAATTGAATAGGGCTCTAAATAAGCACATAGCATAATTCTTTTAAATAAGTTTTTCATTAGTGAAAACCTTGCTTTTGGATAGATGTTTACTAACTAAAAACTTCTTTAAAAAATATATGTGATGTGCTTATTTAGACCCCTATTCAATTGGCCAAATCGCATGTACATGGCTACCCTGCAGTCATTACCTATCAGTACTGCCCATGTACATGGCTACCCTGCAGTCATTACCTATCAGTACTGCCCCATGTACATGGCTACCCTGCAGTCATTACCTATCAGTAGTGCCCCATGTACATGGCTACCCTGCAGTCATTACCTATCAGTACTGCCCATGTACATGGCTACCCTGCAGTCATTACCTATCAGTACTGCCCCATGTACATGGCTACCCTGCGGTCATTACCTATCAGTAGTGCCCCATGTACATGGCTACCCTGCAGTCATTACCTATCAGTACTGCCCATGTACATGGCTACCCTGCAGTCATTACCTATCAGTAGTGCCCCATGTACATGGCTACCCTGCAGTCATTACCTATCAGTACTGCCCCATGTACATGGCTACCCTGCAGTCATTACCTATCAGTACTGCCCCATGTACATGGCTACCCTGCAGTCATTACCTATCAGTAGTGCCCCATGTACATGGCTACCCTGCGGTCATTACCTATCAGTACTGCCCCATGTACATGGCTACCCTGCGGTCATTACCTATCAGTACTGCCTCATGTACATGGCTACCCTACGGTCATTACCTATCAGTACTGCCCATGTCTATGGCTACCCTGCAGTCATTACCTATCAGTACTGCCCCATGTCTATGGCTACCCTGCAGTCATTACCTATCAGTACTGCCCCATGTCTATGGCTACCCTGCAGTCATAACCTATCAGTACTGCCCCATGTCTATGGCTACCCTGCAGTCATAACCTATCAGTACTGCCCCATGTCTATGGCTACCCTGCAGTCATAACCTATCAGTACTGCCCCATGTACATGGCTACCCTGCAATCATTACCTATCAGTACTGTCCCATGTACATGGCTACCCCGCGGTCATTACCTATCAGTACTGCCCATGTACATGGCTACCCTGCAGTCATTAACTATCAGTACTGCCCATGTCTATGGCTACCCTGCAGTCATTACCTATCAGTACTGCCCCATGTCTATGGCTACCCTGCAGTCATAACCTATCAGTACTGCCCCATGTCTATGGCTACCCTGCAGTCATAACCTATCAGTACTGCCCCATGTACATGGCTACCCTGCAGTCATTACCTATCAGTACTGCCCCATGTACATGGCTACCCTGCAGTCATTACCTATCAGTACTGCCCCATGTACATGGCTACCCTGCAGTCATTACCTATCAGTACTGCCCCATGTACATGGCTACCCTGCAGTCATTACCTATCAGTACTGCCCCATGTACATGGCTACCCCGCGGTCATTACCTATTAGTACTGCCCATGTCTATGGCTACCCTGCAGTCATTACCTATCAGTACTGCCCCATGTCTATGGCTACCCTGCAGTCATAACCTATAAGTACTGCCCCATGTCTATGGCTACCCTGCAGTCATAACCTATCAGTACTGCCCCATGTACATGGCTACCCTGCAGTCATTACCTATCAGTACTGCCCCATGTACATGGCTATCCTGCGGTCATAACCTATCAGTACTGCCCCATGTACATGGCTACCCTGCGGTCATTACCTATCAGTACTGCCCCATGTACATGGCTACCCTGCGGTCATTACCTATCAGTAATACCCCATGTACATGGCTATCCTGCGGTCATAACCTATCAGTACTGCCCCATGTACATGGCTACCCTGCGGTCATTACCTATCAGTACTACCCCATGTACATGGCTACCTATCAGTACTGCCCCATGTACATGCAGTCATTACCTATCAGTACTGCCCCATGTACATGGCTACCCTGCGGTCATTACCTATCAGTACTGCCCCATGTACATGTCTACCCTGCGGTCTTTACCTATCAGTACTGCCCCATGTACATGTCTACCCTGCAGTCATAACCTATCAGTACTGCCCCATGTACATGTCTACCCTGCAGTCATTAACTATCAGTACTGCCCCATGTACATGGCTACCCTGCAGTCATTACCTATCAGTACTGGCCCATGTACATGGCTACCCTGAGGTCATTACCTATCAGTACTGGCCCATGTACATGGCTACCCTGCAGTCATTACCTATCAGTACTGCCCCATGTACATGGCTATCCTGCGGTCATAACCTATCAGTACTGCCCCATGTACATGGCTACCCTGCGGTCATTACCTATCAGTACTGCCCCATATACATGGCTACCCTAAATCATTACCTATCAGTACTGCCCCATGTCTATGGCTACCCTGCAGTCATAACCTATCAGTACTGCCCCATGTACATGGCTACCCTGCGGTCATTACCTATCAGTACTGCCCCATGTACATGTCTACCCTGCAGTCATTAACTATCAGTACTGCCCCATGTACATGGCTACCCTGCGGTCATTACCTATCAGTACTGCCCCATGTACATGTCTACCCTGCAGTCATTACCTATCAGTACTGGCCCATGTACATGGCTACCCTGCAGTCATTACCTATCAGTACTGCCCCATGTACATGGCTACCCTGCGGTCATTACCTATCAGTACTGCCCCATGTACATGGCTACCCTGCGGTCATTACCTATCAGTACTGCCCCATGTACATGGCTACCCTGCAGTCATTACATATCAGTACTGCCCCATGTACATGGCTACCCTGCAGTCATTACCTATCAGTACTACCCCATGTACATGGCTATCCTGCGGTCATAACCTATAAGTACTGCCCCATGTACATGGCTACCCTACGGTCATTACCTATCAGTACTGGCCCATGTACATGGCTACCCTGCAGTCATTACCTATCAGTACTACCCCATGTACATGGCTATCCTGCGGTCATAACCTATCAGTACTGCCCCATGTACATGGCTACCCTGCGGTCATTACCTATCAGTACTGCCCCATGTACATGGCTACCCTGCAGTCATTACCTATCAGTACTGCCCCATGTACATGGCTACCCTGCAGTCATTACCTATCAGTACTACCCCATGTACATGGCTATCCTGCGGTCATAACCTATCAGTACTGCCCCATGTACATGGCTACCCTGCGGTCATTACCTATCAGTACTGCCCCATGTACATGGCTACCCTGCAGTCATTACCTATCAGTACTGCCCCATGTACATGGCTACCCTGCGGTCATTACCTATCAGTACTGCCCCATGTACATGTCTACCCTGCGGTCATTACCTATCAGTACTGCCCCATGTACATGTCTACCCTGCAGTCATAACCTATCAGTACTCCCTCATGTACATGGCTACCCTGCAGTTATTACCTATCAGTACTGGCCCATGTACATGGCTACCCTGCAGTCATTACCTATCGGTACTGCCCCATGTACATGGCTATCCTGCGGTCATAACCTATCAGTACTGCCCCATGTACATGGCTACCCTGCGGTCATTACCTATCAGTACTGCCCCATGTACATGGCTACCCTAAATCATTACCTATCAGTACTGCCCCATGTCTATGGCTACCCTGCAGTCATAACCTATCACTACTGCCCCATGTACATGGCTATCCTGCGGTCATTACCTATCAGTACTGCCCCATGTACATGTCTACCCTGCAGTCATTAACTATCAGTACTGCCCCATGTACATGGCTACCCTGCAGTCATTACCTATCAGTACTGCCCCATGTACATGGCTACCCTGCAGTCATTACCTATCAGTACTGCCCCATGTACATGGCTACCCTGCAGTCATTACCTATCAGTACTGCCCCATGTACATGGCTACCCTGCGGTCATTACCTATCAGTACTGCCCCATGTACATGGCTACCCTGCGGTCATTACCTATCAGTACTGGCCCATGTACATGGCTACCCTGCGGTCATTACCTATCAGTACTGCCCCATGTACATGGCTACCCAGCAGTCATTACCTATCAGTACTGCCCCGTGTACATGGCTACCCTGCGGTTATTACCTATCAGTACTGCCCCGTGTACATGGCTACCCTGCAGTCATTACCTATCAGTACTACCCCATGTACATGGCTACCCTGCGGTCATTACCTATCAGTACTACCCCATGTATACGGCTACACTGCGCTCATTACCTATCAGTACTGCCCCATGTACATGGCTACCCTGCAGTCATTACCTATCAGTACTGCCCCATGTACATGGCTACCCTGCGGTCATTACCTATCAGTACTGCCCCATGTATATGTCTACCCTGCGGTCATTACCTATCAGTACTGCCCCATGTATATGGCTACCCTGCGGTCATAACCTATCAGAAGTGCTCAATGTACATGGCTACCCTGCAGTCATTACCTATCAGTACTGCCCCATGTACATGGCTACCGTGCAGTCATTATCTATCAGTACTGTCCCATGTACATGGCTACCCTGCAGTCATTACCTATCAGTACTGCCCCATGTACATGGCTACCCTGCAGTCATTACCTATCAGTACTGCCCCATGTACATGGCTACCCTGCAGTCATTACCCATCATTAGTGCCCCATGTATATGGCTACCCTGCGGTCATTACCTATCAGTACTGCCCCATGTACATGGCTACCCTGCGGTCATTATCTATTAGTACTGCCCCATGTACATGGCTACCCCGCAGTCATTACCTATCAGTACTGCCCCATGTATATGGCTACCCTGCGGTTATTACCTATCAGTACTGCTCCATGTACATGGCTACCCTGCGGTTATTACCTATCAGTGCTGCCCCATGTACATGGCTACCCTGCGGTTATTACCTATCAGTACTGCTCCATGTACATGGCTACCCTGCGGTTATTACCTATCAGTGCTGCCCCATGTCTATGGCTACCCTGCAGTCATTACCTATCAGTACTGCCCCATGTACATGGCTACCCTGCAGTCATTACCTATCATTAGTGCCCCATGTATATGTCTACCCTGCGGTCATTACCTATCAGTACTGCCCCATGTATATGGCTACCCTGCGGTCATAACCTATCAGAAGTGCTCAATGTACATGGCTACCCTGCAGTCACTACCTATCAGTACTGCCCCATGTACATGGCTATCCTGCGGTCATAACCTATCAGTACTGCCCCATGTACATGGCTACCCTGCGGTCATTACCTATCAGTACTGCCCCATGTACATGGCTACCCTAAATCATTACCTATCAGTACTGCCCCATGTCTATGGCTACCCTGCAGTCATAACCTATCAGTACTGCCCCATGTACATGGCTACCCTGCAGTCATTACCTATCAGTACTGGCCCATGTACATGGCTACCCTGCGGTCATTACCTATCAGTACTGGCCCATGTACATGGCTACCCTGCAGTCATTACCTATCAGTACTACCCCATGTACATGGCTACCCTGCGGTCATTACCTATCAGTACTACCCCATGTATACGGCTACACTGCGCTCATTACCTATCAGTACTGCCCCATGTACATGGCTACCCTGCAGTCATTACCTATCAGTACTGCCCCATGTACATGGCTACCCTGCGGTCATTACCTATCAGTACTGCCCCATGTATATGTCTACCCTGCGGTCATTACCTATCAGTACTGCCCCATGTACATGGCTACCCTGCGGTCATTACCTATCAGTACTGCCCCATGTATATGGCTACCCTGCGGTCATAACCTATCAGAAGTGCTCAATGTACATGGCTACCCTGCAGTCATTACCTATCAGTACTGCCCCATGTACATGGCTACCGTGCAGTCATTATCTATCAGTACTGTCCCATGTACATGGCTACCCTGCAGTCATTACCTATCAGTACTGCCCCATGTACATGGCTACCCTGCAGTCATTACCTATCAGTACTGCCCCATGTACATGGCTACCCTGCAGTCATTACCTATCAGTACTGCCCCATGTACATGGCTACCCTGCAGTCATTACCCATCATTAGTGCCCCATGTATATGGCTACCCTGCGGTCATTACCTATCAGTACTGCCCCATGTACATGGCTACCCTGCGGTCATTATCTATTAGTACTGCCCCATGTATATGGCTACCCTGCGGTTATTACCTATCAGTACTGCTCCATGTACATGGCTACCCTGCGGTTATTACCTATCAGTACTGCTCCATGTACATGGCTACCCTGCGGTTATTACCTATCAGTACTGCTCCATGTACATGGCTACCCTGCGGTTATTACCTATCAGTACTGCCCCATGTATATGGCTACCCTGCGGTTATTACCTATCAGTACTGCTCCATGTACATGGCTACCCTGCGGTTATTACCTATCAGTACTGCTCCATGTACATGGCTACCCTGCGGTTATTACCTATCAGTACTGCTCCATGTATATGGCTACCCTGCGGTCATTACCTATCAGTACTGCTCCATGTATATGGCTACCCTGCGGTTATTACCTATCAGTACTGCTCCATGTACATGGCTACCCTGCGGTTATTACCTATCAGTGCTGCCCCATGTACATGGCTACCCTGCGGTTATTACCTATCAGTACTGCTCCATGTACATGGCTACCCTGCGGTTATTACCTATCAGTGCTGCCCCATGTACATGGCTACCCTGCGGTTATTACCTATCAGTACTGCCCCATGTATATGGCTACCCTGCGGTCATTACCTATCAGTACTACCCCATGTATACGGCTACACTGCGCTCATTACCTATCAGTACTGCCCCATGTCTATGGCTACCCTGCAGTCATTACCTATCAGTACTGCCCCATGTACATGGCTACCCTGCAGTCACTACCTATCAGTACTGCCCCATGTACATGGCTACCCTGCGGTTATTACCTATCAGTCCTGCCCCATGTACATGGCTACCCTGCGGTCATTACCTATCAGTACTGCCCCATGTACATGGCTACCCTGCAGTCATTATCTATCAGTACTGCCCCATGTACATGGCTACCCTGCGGTCATTACCTATCAGTACTGCCCCATGTACATGGCTACCCTGCAGTCATTACCTATCAGTACTGCCCCATGTACATGGCTACCCTGCAGTCATTACCTATCATTAGTGCCCCATGTATATGTTTACCCTGCGGTCATTACCTAACAGTTGTGCCCCATGTACATGGCTACCCTGCGGTCATTACCTATCAGTACTGCCCCATGTACATGGCTACCCTGCAGTCATAACCTATCAGTACTACCCCATGTACATGGCTACCCTGCGGTCATTACCTATCAGTACTACCCCATGTATACGGCTACACTGCGCTCATTACCTATCAGTACTGCCCCATGTACATGGCTACCCTGCAGTCATTACCTATCAGTACTGCCCCATGTACATGGCTGCCCTGCGGTCATTACCTATTAGTACTGCCCCATGTATATGTCTACCCTGCGGTCATTACCTATCAGTACTGCCCCATGTATATGGCTACCCTGCGGTCATAACCTATCAGAAGTGCTCAATGTACATGGCTACCCTGCAGTCATTACCTATCAGTCCTGCCCCATGTACATGGCTACCGTGCAGTCATTATCTATCAGTACTGCCCCATGTACATGGCTACCCTGCGGTTATTACCTATCAGTCCTGCCCCATGTACATGGCTACCGTGCAGTCATTATCTATCAGTACTGCCCCATGTACATGGCTACCGTGCAGTCATTACCTATCAGTCCTGCCCCATGTACATGGCTACCCTGCGGTCATTATCTATTAGTACTGCCCCATGTATATGGCTACCCTGCGGTTATTACCTATCAGTACTGCTCCATGTACATGGCTACCCTGCGGTTATTACCTATCAGTACTGCTCCATGTACATGGCTACCCTGCGGTCATTACCTATCAGTACTCTCCCATGTACATGGCTACCCTGCAGTCATTCCCTATCAGTACTGGCCCATGTACATGGCTACCCTGCTGTC
Organism: Discoglossus pictus; assembly: GCA_027410445.1. Taxonomy (NCBI): domain Eukaryota; kingdom Metazoa; phylum Chordata; class Amphibia; order Anura; family Alytidae; genus Discoglossus; species Discoglossus pictus. The sequence goes on from CM050166.1 coordinate 436,451,277, forward strand.
ATTACCTATCAGTACTGCCCCGTGTACATGGCTACCCTGCGGTTATTACCTATCAGTACTGCTCCATGTACATGGCTACCCTGCGGTTATTACCTATCAGTACTGCCCCATGTATATGGCTACCCTGCGGTTATTACCTATCAGTACTGCTCCATGTACATGGCTACCCTGCGGTTATTACCTATCAGTACTGCTCCATGTACATGGCTACCCTGCGGTTATTACCTATCAGTACTGCTCCATGTATATGGCTACCCTGCGGTCATTACCTATCAGTACTGCTCCATGTATATGGCTACCCTGCGGTTATTACCTATCAGTACTGCTCCATGTACATGGCTACCCTGCGGTTATTACCTATCAGTGCTGCCCCATGTACATGGCTACCCTGCGGTTATTACCTATCAGTACTGCTCCATGTACATGGCTACCCTGCGGTCATTACCTATCAGTACTACCCCATGTATACGGCTACACTGCGCTCATTACCTATCAGTACTGCCCCATGTCTATGGCTACCCTGCAGTCATTACCTATCAGTACTGCCCCATGTACATGGCTACCCTGCAGTCACTACCTATCAGTACTGCCCCATGTACATGGCTACCCTGCGGTTATTACCTATCAGTCCTGCCCCATGTACATGGCTACCGTGCAGTCATTATCTATCAGTACTGCCCCATGTACATGGCTACCCTGCGGTCACTACCTATCAGTACTGCCCCATGTACATGGCTACCCTGCAGTCATTACCTATCAGTACTGCCCCATGTACATGGCTACCCTGCAGTCATTACCTATCATTAGTGCCCCATGTATATGTTTACCCTGCGGTCATTACCTAACAGTTGTGCCCCATGTACATGGCTACCCTGCGGTCATTACCTATCAGTACTGCCCCATGTACATGGCTACCCTGCAGTCATAACCTATCAGTACTACCCCATGTACATGGCTACCCTGCGGTCATTACCTATCAGTACTACCCCATGTATACGGCTACACTGCGCTCATTACCTATCAGTACTGCCCCATGTACATGGCTACCCTGCAGTCATTACCTATCAGTACTGCCCCATGTACATGGCTGCCCTGCGGTCATTACCTATTAGTACTGCCCCATGTATATGTCTACCCTGCGGTCATTACCTATCAGTACTGCCCCATGTATATGGCTACCCTGCGGTCATAACCTATCAGAAGTGCTCAATGTACATGGCTACCCTGCAGTCATTAACTATCAGTACTGCCCCATGTACATGGCTACCCTGCGGTTATTACCTATCAGTCCTGCCCCATGTACATGGCTACCGTGCAGTCATTATCTATCAGTACTGCCCCATGTACATGGCTACCGTGCAGTCATTACCTATCAGTCCTGCCCCATGTACATGGCTACCCTGCGGTCATTACCTATCAGTACTGGCCCATGTACATGGCTACCCTGCGGTCATTACCTATCAGTACTGCCCCATGTACATGGCTACCCTGCGGTCATTACCTATCAGTACTGCCCCATGTACATGGCTACCCTGCGGTCATTACCTATCAGTACTGTCCCTTGTACATGGCTACCCTGCAGTCATTACCTATCAGTACTGCCCCATGTCTATGGCTACCCTGCAGTCATTACCTATCAGTACTGTCCCATGTACATGGCTACCCTGCGGTCATTACCTATCAGTACTGCCCAATGTACATGGCTACCCTGCGGTCATTACCTATCAGTACTGCCCCATGTACATGTCTACCCTGCGGTCATTATCTATTAGTACTGCCCCATGTACATGGCTACCCTGCGGTCATTATCTATTAGTACTGCCCCATGTATATGGCTACCCTGCGGTCATTACCTATCAGTACTGCTCCATGTACATGGCTACCCCGCGGTCATTACCTATCAGTACTGCCCCATGTATATGGCTACCCTGCGGTTATTACCTATCAGTACTGCTCCATGTACATGGCTACCCTGCGGTTATTACCTATCAGTGCTGCCCCATGTACATGGCTACCCTGCGGTTATTACCTATCAGTACTGCTCCATGTACATGGCTACCCTGCGGTTATTACCTATCAGTGCTGCCCCATGTACATGGCTACCCTGCGGTTATTACCTATCAGTACTGCCCCATGTACATGGCTACCCTGCGGTCATTACCTATCAGTACTGGCCCATGTACATGGCTACCCTGCGGTCATTACCTATCAGTACTGCCCCATGTCTATGGCTACCCTGCAGTCATTACCTATCAGTACTGCCCCATGTACATGGCTACCTTGCGGTCATTACCTATCAGTACTGGCCCATGTACATGGCTACCCTGCGGTCATTACCTATCAGTACTGCCCCATGTCTATGGCTACCCTGCAGTCATTACCTATCAGTACTGCCCTATGTACATGGCTACCCTGCGGTCATTACCTATCAGTACTGCCCCATGTACATGGCTACCCTGCAGTCATTACCTATCATTAGTGCCCCATGTATATGTCTACCCTGCGGTCATTACCTATCAGTACTGCCCCATGTATATGGCTACCCTGCGGTCATAACCTATCAGAAGTGCTCAATGTACATGGCTACCCTGCAGTCACTACCTATCAGTACTGCCCCATGTACATGGCTACCCTGCAGTCACTACCTATCAGTACTGCCCCATGTACATGGCTACCCTGCAGTCATTACCTATCAGTCCTGCCCCATGTACATGGCTACCGTGCAGTCATTATCTATCAGTACTGCCCCATGTACATGGCTACCCTGCAGTCATTACCTATCAGTACTGCCCCATGTACATGGCTACCCTGCAGTCATTACCTATCATTAGTGCCCCATGTATATGTTTACCCTGCGGTCATTACCTATCAGTACTGCCCCATGTACATGGCTACCCTGCAGTCATAACCTATCAGTACTGCCCCATATATATGGCTACCCTGAGGGCATTATCTATCAGTACTGCCCCATGTACATGGCCACCCTGCGGTCATTACCTATCAATACTGCCCCATGTACATGGCTACCCCGCGGTCATTACCTATCAGTACTGCCCCATGTACATGGCTACCCTGCAGTCATAACCTATCGGTACTGCCTCATGTACATGGCTACCCTGCAGTCATTACATATCAGTACTGCCCCATGTACATGGCTACCCCGCGGTCATTACCTATCAGTACTGCCCCATGTACATGGCTACCCTGCGGTCATTACCTATCAGTACTGCCCCGTGTACATGGCTACCCTGCGGTCATTACCTATCAGTACTGCCCCATGTACATGGCTACCCTGCAGTCATTACCTATCAGTACTGCCCCATGTACATGGCTACCCCGCAGTCATTACCTATCAGTACTGCCCCATATATATGGCTACCCTGCAGTCATTACCTATCAGTACTGCCCCATATATATGGCTACCCTGAGGGCATTATCTATCAGTACTGCCCCATGTACATGGCTACCCTGCGGTCATTACCTATCAATACTGCCCCATGTACATGGCTACCCTGCGGTCATTACCTATCAGTACTGCCCCATGTACATGGCTACCCCGCGGTCATTACCTATCAATACTGCCCCATGTACATGGCTACCCCGCGGTCATTACCTATCAGTACTGCCCCATGTACATGGCTACCCTGCAGTCATAACCTATCGGTACTGCCCCATGTACATGGCTACCCTGCAGTCATTACATATCAGTACTGCCCCATGTACATGGCTACCCTGCGGTCATTACCTATCAGTACTGCCCCATGTCTATGGCTACCCTGCGGTCATTACCTATCAGTACTACCCCATGTATATGGCTACCCTGCAGTCATTACCTATCAGTACTGCCCCATGTATATGGCTACCCTGCAGTCATTACCTATCAGTACTGCCCCATGTACATGGCTACCCTGCGGTCATTACCTATCAGTACTGCCCCATGTACATGGCTACCCTGCGGTCATTACCTATCAGTACTACCCCATGTATATGGCTACCCTGCAGTCATTACCTATCAGTACTACCCCATGTATATGGCTACCCTGCAGTCATAACCTATCGGTACTGCCCCATGTACATGGCTACCCTGCAGTCATTACATATCAGTACTGCCCCATATACATGGCTACCCTGCAGTCATTACCTATCAGTACTGCCCCATGTACATGGCTACCCTGCGGTCATTACCTATCAGTACTGCCCCATATACATGGCTACCCTGCAGTCATTACCTATCAGTACTACCCCATGTATATGGCTACCCTGCAGTCATTACCTATCAGTACTGCCCCATGTACATGGCTACCCTGCAGTCATAACCTATCGGTACTGCCCCATGTACATGGCTACCCTGCAGTCATAACCTATCGGTACTGCCCCATGTACATGGCTACCCTGCAGTCATAACCTATCGGTACTGCCCCATGTACATGGCTACCCTGCGCTCATTACCTATCAGTCCTGCCCCATGTACATGGCTACCCTGCAGTCATTACCTATCAGTACTACCCCATGTATATGGCTACCCTGCAGTCATTACCTATCAGTACTGCCCCATGTACATGGCTACCCTGCAGTCATAACCTATCGGTACTGCCCCATGTACATGGCTACCCTGCAGTCATTACCTATCAGTACTGTCCCATGTCTATGGCTACCCTGCGGTCACTACCTATCAGTACTGCCCCATGTACATGGCTACCCTGCAGTCATTACCTATCAGTACTGCCCCATGTACATGGCTACCCTGCGGTCATTACCTATCAGTACTGTCCCTTGTACATGGCTACCCTAGGGTCATTACCTATCAGTACTGCCCCATGTACATGGCTACCCTGAGGGCATTACCTATCAGTACTGCCTCATGTACATGGCTACCCTGCAGTCCTTACCTATCAGTACTGCCCCATGTACATGGCTACCCTGCGGTCATTACCTATCAGTACTGTCCCTTGTACATGGCTACCCTAGGGTCATTACCTATCAGTACTGCCCCATGTACATGGCTACCCTGCGGTCATTACCTATCAGTACTGTCCCATGTCTATGGCTACCCTGCAGTCATTACCTATCAGTACTACCCCATGTATATGGCTACCCTGCAGTCATTACCTATCAGTACTGCCTCATGTACATGGCTACCCTGCAGTCATTACCTATCAGTACTGCCCCATGTACATGGCTACCCTGCAGTCATTACCTATCAGTACTACCCCGTGTACATGGCTACCCTGCGGTCATTACCTATCAGTACTGCCCCATGTACATGGCTACCCTGCGGTCATAACCTATCAGTACTGCCCCATGTACATGGCTACCCTGCAGTCATTACCTATCAGTACTGCCCCATGTACATGGCTACCCTGCGGTCATTACCTATCAGTACTGCCCCATGTACATGGCTACCCTGCAGTCATTACCTATCAGTACTGCCCCATGTACATGGCTACCCTGCAGTCATTACCTATCAGTACTGTCCCATGTACATGGCTACCCTGCAGTCATTACCTATCAGTACTGCCCCATGTACATGGCTACCCTGCAGTCATTACCTATCAGTACTGCCCCATGTACATGGCTACCCTAGGGTCATTACCTATCAGTACTGCCCCATGTACATGGCTACCCTGCAGTCATTACCTATCAGTACTGCCCCGTGTACATGGCTACCCTGCAGTCATTACCTATCAGTACTGCCCCGTGTACATGGCTACCCTGCGGTCATTACCTATCAGTACTGCCCCATGTATATGGTTACCCTGAGGGCATTACCTATCAGTACTGCCCCATGTACATAGCTACCCCGCGGTCATTACCTATCAATACTGCCCCATGTCTATGGCTACCCTGCAGTCATTACCTATCAGTACTGCCCCATGTACATGGCTACCCTCCGGTCATTACCTATCAGTACTGTCCCTTGTACATGGCTACCCTAGGGTCATTACCTATCAGTACTGCCCCATGTACATGGCTACCCTGCGGTCATTACCTATCAGTACTGTCCCATGTGTATGGCTACCCTGCAGTCATTACCTATCAGTACTACCCCATGTATATGGCTACCCTGCAGTCATTACCTATCAGTACTGCCTCATGTACATGGCTACCCTGCAGTTATTACCTATCAGTACTGCCCCATGTACATGGCTACCCTGCAGTCATTACCTATCAGTACTACCCCGTGTACATGGCTACCCTGCGGTCATTACCTATCAGTACTGCCCCATGTACATGGCTACCCTGCGGTCATAACCTATCAGTACTGCCCCATGTACATGGCTACCCTGCAGTCATAACCTATCAGTACTGCCCCATGTACATGGCTACCCTGCAGTCATTACCTATCAGTACTGCCCCATATATATGGCTACCCTGCAGTCATTACCTATCAGTACAGCCCCATGTACATGGCTACCCTGCGGTCATTACCTATCAGTACTGCCCCATGTACATGGCTACCCTGCAGTCATTACCTATCAGTAGTGCCTAATGTACATGGCTACCCTGCGGTCATTACCTATCAGTACTGCCCAATGTACATGGCTACCCTGCAGTCATTACCTATCAGTACTGCCCCATGTACATGGCTACCCTGCAGTCATTACCTATCAGTAGTGCCTAATGTACATGGCTACCCTGCGGTCATTACCTATCAGTACTGCCCCATGTACATGGCTACCCTGCAGTCATTACCTATCAGTACTGCCCCATGTACATGGCTACCCTGCAGTCATTACCTATCAGTATTGTCCCATGTACATGGCTACCCTGCGGTCATTACCTATCAGTACTGCCCCATGTACATGGCTACCCTGCAGTCATTACCTATCAGTACTGCCCCATGTACATGGCTACCCTGCAGTCATTACCTATCAGTACTGCCCCATGTACATGGCTACCCTGCAGTCATTACCTATCAGTACTGCCCCATGTACATGGCTACCCTGCAGTCATTACCTATCAGTACTGCCCCATGTACATGGCTACCCTGCAGTCATTACCTATCAGTACTGCCCCATGTACATGGCTACCCTGCAGTCATTACCTATCAGTACTGCCCCGTGTACATGGCTACCCTGCAGTCATTACCTATCAGTACTGCCCCGTGTACATGGCTACCCTGCGGTCATTACCTATCAGTACTGTCACATGTATATGGTTACCCTGAGGGCATTACCTATCAGTACTGCCCCATGTACATAGCTACCCCGCGGTCATTACCTATATATACTGCCCCATGTCTATGGCTACCCTGCAGTCATTACCTATCAGTACTGCCCCATGTACATGGCTACCCTCCGGTCATTACCTATCAGTACTGTCCCTTGTACATGGCTACCCTAGGGTCATTACCTATCAGTACTGCCCCATGTACATGGCTACCCTGCGGTCATTACCTATCAGTACTGTCCCATGTCTATGGCTACCCTGCAGTCATTACCTATCAGTACTACCCCATGTATATGGCTACCCTGCAGTCATTACCTATCAGTACTGCCTCATGTACATGGCTACCCTGCAGTTATTACCTATCAGTACTGCCCCATGTACATGGCTACCCTGCAGTCATTACCTATCAGTACTACCCCGTGTACATGGCTACCCTGCGGTCATTACCTATCAGTACTGCCCCATGTACATGGCTACCCTGCGGTCATAACCTATCAGTACTGCCCCATGTACATGGCTACCCTGCAGTCATTACCTATCAGTACTGCCCCATATATATGGCTACCCTGCAGTCATTACCTATCAGTACAGCCCCATGTACATGGCTACCCTGCGGTCATTACCTATCAGTACTGCCCCATGTACATGGCTACCCTGCAGTCATTACCTATCAGTAGTGCCTAATGTACATGGCTACCCTGCGGTCATTACCTATCAGTACTGCCCAATGTACATGGCTACCCTGCAGTCATTACCTATCAGTACTGCCCCATGTACATGGCTACCCTGCGGTCATTACCTATCAGTACTGCCCCATGTACATGGCTACCCTGCAGTCATTACCTATCAGTACTGCCCCATGTACATGGCTACCCTGCAGTCATTACCTATCAGTACTGTCCCATGTACATGGCTACCCTGCAGTCATTACCTATCAGTACTGCCCCATGTACATGGCTACCCTAGGGTCATTACCTATCAGTACTGCCCCATGTACATGGCTACCCTGCAGTCATTACCTATCAGTACTGCCCCGTGTACATGGCTACCCTGCAGTCATTACCTATCAGTACTGCCCCATATATATGGCTACCCTGAGGGCATTATCTATCAGTACTGCCCCATGTACATGGCTACCCTAGGGTCATTACCTATTAGTACTCCCTCATGTACATGGCTACCCTGCAGTTATTACCTATCAGTACAGCCCCATGTCTATGGCAAACCCTGCAGTCATTACCTATCAGTACTGCCCCATGTACATGGCTACCCTGCAGTCATAACCTATCGGTACTGCCCCATGTACATGGCTACCCTGCAGTCATAACCTATCGGTACTGCCCCATGTACATGGCTACCCTGCAGTCATAACCTATCGGTACTGCCCCATGTACATGGCTACCCTGCGCTCATTACCTATCAGTCCTGCCCCATGTACATGGCTACCCTGCAGTCATTACCTATCAGTACTACCCCATGTATATGGCTACCCTGCAGTCATTACCTATCAGTACTGCCCCATGTACATGGCTACCCTGCAGTCATAACCTATCGGTACTGCCCCATGTCTATGGCTACCCTGCAGTCATTACCTATCAGTACTGCCCCATGTACATGGCTACCCTGCGGTCATTACCTATCAGTACTGTCCCTTGTACATGGCTACCCTAGGGTCATTACCTATCAGTACTGCCCCATGTACATGGCTACCCTGAGGGCATTATCTATCAGTACTGCCCCATGTCTATGGCTACCCTGCGGTCATTACCTATCAGTACTGTCCCTTGTACATGGCTACCCTAGGGTCATTACCTATCAGTACTGCCCCATGTACATGGCTACCCTGCGGTCATTACCTATCAGTACTGCCCCATGTACATGGCTACCCTGCGGTCATTACCTATCAGTACTGTCCCATGTCTATGGCTACCCTGCAGTCATTAACTATCAGTACTACCCCATGTATATGGCTACCCTGCAGTCATTACCTATCAGTCCTGCCCCATGTACATGGCTACCCTGCAGTCATTACCTATCAGTACTGCCCCATGTACATGGCTACCCTGCAGTCATTACCTATCAGTACTGCCCCATGTACATGGCTACCCTGCAGTCATTACCTATCAGTACTACCCCGTGTACATGGCTACCCTGCGGTCATTACCTATCAGTACTGCCCCATGTACATGGCTACCCTGCGGTCATAACCTATCAGTACTGCCCCATGTACATGGCTACCCTGCAGTCATTACCTATCAGTACTGCCCCAAGTACATGGCTACCCTGCAGTCATTACCTATCGGTACTTCCCCATGTACATGGCTACCCTGCAGTCATAACCTATCGGTACTGCCCCATGTCTATGGCTACCCTGCAGTCATTACCTATCAGTACTGCCCCATGTACATGGCTACCCTGCGGTCATTACCTATCAGTACTGTCCCTTGTACATGGCTACCCTAGGGTCATTACCTATCAGTACTGCCCCATGTACATGGCTACCCTGAGGGCATTATCTATCAGTACTGCCCCATGTCTATGGCTACCCTGCGGTCATTACCTATCAGTACTGCCCCATGTACATGGCTACCCTGCAGTCATTACCTATCAGTACTGCCCCATGTACATGGCTACCCTGCAGTCATTACCTATCAGTACTGCCCCATGTACATGGCTACCCTGCAGTCATTACCTATCAGTACTGCCCCATGTACATGGCTACCCTGCAGTCATTACCTATCAGTACTGCCCCATGTACATGGCTACCCCGCAGTCATTACCTATCAGTACTGCCCCATGTACATGGCTACCCCGCGGTCATTACCTATCAGTACTGCCCCATGTACATGGCTACCCCGCGGTCATTACCTATCAGTACTGCCCCATGTACATGGCTACCCTGCAGTCATTACCTATCAGTACTGCCCCGTGTACATGGCTACCCTGCAGTCATTACCTATCAGTACTGCCCCGTGTACATGGCTACCCTGCAGTCATTACCTATCAGTACTGCCCCATGTACATGGCTACCCTGCGGTCATTACCTATCAGTACTGCCCCGTGTACATGGCTACCCTGCAGTCATTACCTATCAGTACTGCCCCCGTGTACATGGCTACCCTGCAGTCATTACCTATCAGTACTGCCCCATGTACATGGCTACCCTGCAGTCATTACCTATCAGTACTGCCCCATGTACATGGCTACCCCGCAGTCATTACCTATCAGTACTGCCCCATATATATGGCTACCCTGCAGTCATTACCTATCAGTACTGCCCCATATATATGGCTACCCTGAGGGCATTATCTATCAGTACTGCCCCATGTATGTGGCTACCCTGCGGTCATTACCTATCAGTACTGCCCCATGTACATGGCTACCCCGCGGTCATTACCTATCAATACTGCCCCATGTACATGGCTACCCCGCGGTCATTACCTATCAGTACTGCCCCATGTACATGGCTACCCTGCAGTCATAACCTATCGGTACTGCCCCATGTACATGGCTACCCTGCAGTCATTACATATCAGTACTGCCCCATGTACATGGCTACCCTGCGGTCATTACCTATCAGTACTGCCCCATGTCTATGGCTACCCTGCGGTCATTACCTATCAGTACTACCCCATGTATATGGCTACCCTGCAGTCATTACCTATCAGTACTGCCCCATGTATATGGCTACCCTGCAGTCATTACCTATCAGTACTGCCCCATGTACATGGCTACCCTGCGGTCATTACCTATCAGT